>OZ008370.1:56470381-56636611 GCA_963931995.1 Phaonia tiefii
ATAAAACGCGATTGCGACTTCAATGATTCACAGCGGGACTAAGACTGCCTCTTCTCACTCGACTACGTTGGTTCATCAGCTACCTATCACGTTGCACCAACATGCGCGAGCCTCCAGACGCTGATCCAGCAAAATAGCTTTCCCACCGGTTGCTTGTAGATATTTCGTAATTGTGCCGGATACGTGTGCAAGAGTTCGGTGTCGGGTTACGTTGCCAAATTTACTCTGTCGGCAGTGTCGCCAGCAGTTCCCACTACGGTGGTGTTAACTCCTCCCTCCTTAAATGTCTGCGTCCCGCAGACCACATGAACGGGTGGATGATTTGAACCAATTAGTTCTGGCTTGTCTATCACTGGTAGGTTCAATTTTCTTGTTAATTTATACCAAAGGACTCCAATACAAAAAATCGCTAGCATCACGATTGTTGTGTGGGTTCCCAAGGAAATGCCCACTTTCCAATCCAGGTGTCGAAGTTTCTGAATATTATCGAAACTGATTTGGTGGACTTGATGGATGTCGAGCGTTATACCTTCGTTATATATGTATGTTAGTACAGGTGGTAGGGGCTGGAACCTTGTCGATGTGGTGCTGGAGTAGGTTTCGTTGCCAATTCTCACGCTTTCGTTGAAAAGCTGTATCAGGTAGGTTCCATTTAGCATCTCAGTGCGATCAGGGAGCGTGATGCTGCCCTCGTAGTTGGTTATGTACAATATGTCACTTGTAATCATCTCAATCAATACATCGTTAGACATTTGGTAAGTGCAGTTTGTGACTCCTCCTTTGATTAGTTTTGGGATGCAGCTTCTTTCCGACAGGCGGCTTTAAACTGATTGAGAGCACACCGTTGTATTGCTGATGCTTGAGCAGGGCTTCTTGGCTCCGAAAGTTTCTTTTTGGTTGATGATAATCTCTTTAAAGTCCAGTTCAACTTGTTTGGCCCTTACGATCGGGGCCCGTATTAAGAGTTTATGGTAGAAGTCCTTTCTTAATTTCGGAATGGACAAGACGTACAGTAAGAGTGATCCATTTGTGTAGATTGAAGGAGTCCCATATTCGATTGCTTCCACTGCATTTGCGTACGGGAGTGTTTCCATTTCTGAGATGATGTTTTCAACTTCGGCTTTGTCCCACAGGTTGGTGTTAACTATTCCCCCTTTGGCGAGTTGACACGCTCTAACAATCTCGTTTATGGCATCTTTTAGTATCAAGACCTGGTTCATGGTTCGTTGAGTAATTTGTTCTGCTTCCCTTCCGTACTTAATTTCATTGAATCCTTCAATCAATTCGTTCGTCCTCTCGACCACATCTCTAGTTGTACTAAGGAGTTGTGTGTTGACTTTGTACTGTTCGTTATTGTTGTCGATAATGGAGTTTTGGCTTTGTAACACTGAATTCCAACCCGCTGCGTCTGGGTTCCCGGCTATCCACTTCCATGCACAGCCAATCCAGTCTATTGATCTTCGGCTACGTGCTTTGGTTTGACCGAGCTCCTTCAGCCTCTCCTCTACTTGTGCAAGGTGGTATTTGACTATATCCCTGCCTCCACCAGACGGCATTCGTTTGTCCACTAGAGTCGATATATTCTCCGCAAGTGAAACGTACTGGGCGATGTCAATGGCATGGACTAACTTAAAATTTCCGTTAATGATCCAGGCGTTGCCGGCACATACAGATACCATGGGAACATCGTAGTGGTAGATTTGAGCCACGTGTGACATCAGTATAACCTCGCATATCAAGAGAAGTTGAATCATCATGGCTTGGCGTCTGTAAAACACTAATGTCTTATGTTAAAGCAATGATGTGTTAGTACATTTTGTTAATTAACTTATTTTGCTATATGTTATTATAATTGTTGGCTAGCAATGTTAATATTACCTTCTCTTTTTTTTTCCTTTTTCCTCCTAAAAAAAAATATTCTTTTTATTCTCTTATATTACTTTATCTTTTTCCTTTTTTTTTCTTTCTTTTCTTCCTTTTGTTTCGTTGAAGTGTAGTGAAAAGAAGTAAGAGTTTTCTCCTGAGCTTTTAAGGACTCGAGAGTTTTTTCAGACTCTTAATATTAGCCTTATGGATCCTTTTACCACTTATCGTGCAAATTGTTACTTTGTTATCCTTTTCCACTATCTCTTTCCTATAAACTGATTTATTCTTCGGTTTAATGGTCTTAATTTTCACATATACCACATCCCCCCTCTTAAATTTTTTGGGTGAAAAACGTGCTCTATTAATGCGGTCTTTACGGTCTTTAACGTTCCTCTTGATGAGCATTCGTAGGTCTTTATTTACCCTGGAACGAGCTTTTAGCAATTCACCGAAGTCAGACGCTCCATTTCTGTTAAAGAATATGTCCCTGGGTCTTTTCCCGGTAACGGAGTGAATGGTGCTGTTATACCTATCTACCGTTACATAAATTAGTTCCTGCACATTGAGTTCAGGATTCTCCGCTTTGAGGCACCTATACATTTCTATTAGAGTGGAATGCAGGCGCTCTACCTGTCCGTTTACCTCACTTCGCTGTGATGGCGTTAGGTAGAGTTTGATATCCAATCTTTCAAGGAAATCTTTGATCATTTGGCTTATAAAGCTACTTTCGTTGTCCGTTACTAGAATTTTGGGAGCCGTAAAATAGTGTAGTATCTTCACTAGTTTTTCCCTAATATGCACGACCGATCTGTCGGTTATGTGAAACAATTTCGCGAACTTAGAAAATTTATCGATGACGGATACAAACTTTTCGCTCTGGATTTCCATTATATCCATGTGTAAAATTTCGCATGGCCTGGAGGGATAGGGCGTTTCCTGTAGTTGCGGTTTTGGAGACTTCCTATCGTATTTGTTGGTGTTGCAAATATGGCAATTCACTACGTATTTTTTGATCAAAGAGAACATGTGAGGGAAGTAATATTCCTCGAGTATTTGCATTTTATTCTCCTTTGCATTCCTATGAGCCCTACAGTGTTCTTTCGCAATGATTTCATACTGTTGGTCTTCCTGGCCAACGTCAGTGACTACTTTTTGTGCAATCCTAATTTTGTATCCAGAGAAATGGTCAACATATAGATTTTGTATGATGGATAAATATTGTTCAGGTGCTTTGATTCCGTTTACAATGTTAGGCTGTAAAGTTTTTTTCAGGACATCCAAGAGCTTTTTATAATTCCAATCACGTGAAGAAAAGTAGCTCTTATGAAAATGTTTGTGTGGCTCTTCGCAGGACTGCAACTCAGGCCCGTCTTTAATGATAATTTGATTTTTGACAACGTTGACCGGAACTTCCATGTGGGGAATAAGATCAGATGCATCCTGGCTTGCACTATGGGCCGTGGAAATGATAGAAATTCCATCATCCTCTCCCATTTCTGACGCCGTTTGGGTTCTGTCGGAATCATTTTCTCCGATTTCAGTGGCAGTTCGTGTCGCTTGCGAATCACCTTCCTCTGCTGAAATTGTCGAGGCATCACTTGTATAATTGAGGTTTGTCCTTAGCCTTGAAAGAGCATCCGCAACATAATTAGTTCTACCAGGTCTGTAGAACAATTCGTGGTTATACTCCTCTATTCTGGCTTTCCATCGCTTCAACTTTGCATTGAAGTTTCTATTCCCCAACGCAAAAGTGAGCGGTTGATGATCCGTAAAGACTTTCAATTTCTTGGCTCCGTACAAGTAGTTTCTTAGCGTGTCCAAAGCCCAAACAATAGCTAACATTTCTTTCTCGTTCGCGGCATAGTTCTCCTCTGTTTTGTCCAGAACCCGCGATATGTAGGCTATTGGTTTGTCTCTTCCAATTTCGCCCTGTGATAGGACGGCACCGAGAGCATAATTCGATGCATCGGTCGTCAGATTGAATGGCTTACCGAAATCCGGGAATTGCAGTATTTCTGCTGTTGTTAACATCTCTTTCAGTCTTTGAAACGCCATAAGTGCCTTCTCGTCTAATTTCACGGGCACCTTCCTTGATTGGCTAGCCTTGACCTGTGCGTTTTCCCCTCTTGTTGGGTCCGTTAAAGGTTTTGCTACCTTTGCGTAGTCTTTAATAAAGCACCTATAATATCCTGCCATCCCTAAAAAGCTTTTTAGCTCTTTCAGGTTTAACGGCGGCTGTAATTCTTCGACAGCTTTCACCTTTTTCGGGTCGGTTTTTATACCATCGGAGCTCACTTCGTATCCCAAGAACTCTACCTCAGTCTGCATAAAATGTGTTTTCTCTATGTTAACCTTTAGGTTAGCCTCATCCAATTTTTGGAAGATTAATTCAATATTCTCCAGTGTCCGTTCTTCATTCGGCCCGAAAACGATTATGTCATCTATATAGACATAGCAGATTTTCCCTATATATTCCTTTAACACATCGTCAATCATCCTCTGAAATATAGCCGGGGCATTTTTTAATCCGAATGGTATGCGTAAAAATTCATATTTGCCATTCATGGTGGAAAATGCCGTTTTAGGTATATCCGAAGGCTTCATTCGAATTTGGTGAAATCCAGAGGTTAAGTCGATTGTCGTGAAAAACTTTGCATCCCCTAGGCAGGCCAACGTGTAGTTTATATCCGGTATCGGGTATTTGTCCGCGACTGTAACCGCGTTCAACCTTTTGTAGTCGACAACTAGTCGATATTGTTTCTCACCATTTGGCTTTGGCTTTTTTGGCACAACCCAAATGGGAGAATTATAGGGACTTTTTGAGGGCGTATGATCCCTTCGGACAGTAATTCATTTATTTGTCTGCTTCCTTCTTCTCTCATCGCGGCTGGGTATGGATAACTTTTGGTGTAGATTGGATCGGACGTTGTAGTGTTTATTTCTGCCGTCACATTAGTAGCAGCGGCTTGGCTGTCATCTAGTGGTTCAAACAACCTTTTGTATTTTTTAATTATCTCGTCTATTCTATGTTTTGTGGTTTTCGAGACCGCGTCGTCAAGTATGTAATTGAGGCTTGGGGAGATTTTCGCCTTAATCGGTATCCTTATAGAGTCCCTTATTTGTAGGATATTTTCCTTCCGGTTGACTATTGCTCCTAAATCTTTTAGACTGTCGTCACCAATGATTCCACTAAACGTAGTGAGACCAGGCAAAACATAAAACGTGATGGAATCTGATAATCCGTAGGTTTCAAAGAACTTCCCTACGATTTTGCTATTAACTCTAATCTTACCCCCAGCAGTATTAACTGAGAGTGGTTTTGCGAGAGGAACACTTCCGGCGGATAATTGGTAACTGCAATAATTCTTGTTCGAGCCGGTGTCGATCAAAAATTCTAATATTTTACCATTGACCGTTTTGTATTCTATGTATGGCAGGCTTGATGGCCTCCCCCCCATAAAATTTGTCTCGCCCTCTGGACTAACGTTCCCATCATCTTTATTTTCCTCTTCCGAGCCATTTATTTCATATTGGTCAGTATCCTGGTAAGCGTGATCTAACTCGTCCTCTTGATTCTGCTCCCCCGAATAGTCGTGGAAGTATTCGTCGGGGGCACTTAATGTATAGAGACGTTGTTGCTTCTCCCTATTGTATATCTCTGACCCGCTCCTTTTCTCGGTTTGTATGGGTCGATTCACATAATCCACTTTTTTTGTTTGTATAGTCCGGTCCACATCCATCGGTTCTTGCTTTACCTGTTGCGTTCTTGGATGCTGTGCGGGCTTATAATTGGGATTATAGTTACTCTGATAATACCTGTTTCCGTTCCTCCAAGGGTTATTCGTTGGATTGTTCGTCTGGTTGTCCTGGTTATTGTAGTAGGGTCTACTTGGCCTCATAGGAGGACCTCCCCTTGGATGGGGATGTCGATGTGCGTCGTTCCTAATTGATGCCCTGGGGTGAAGGATATTGTTCCTCAACGTCAGATTTTGGAGTTCGAGGCATGCTGAGTATGCCTCCGGCAACGTTCTAGGCCGTTGTATGATTACCATCCTGGACAGCTCAGGGGTGAGGCCCCTTATAAATATGTTCAGTGCCCTGTTCCTATGGGTTTCCACTAGCACACTTACTGTTTCCTCGCTGAAAGTCCCGGTTTTCAGTTTGTTGATTATCAGTGACAACTGCTGGTTCACCGTGGAGTAGAATTCATCAACCTTTGCCGATCCCTGGGAGAGTTGGTTTAATTGGTGCTCCAACGTTTGTACATCTCTTTTGTCCGCGTAATGGAGAGAGAGGATCCTCTTAATCTCCTTCCAATCTGCATCAAATATGTTATAAGACACTAATGCCGCGTCTGCCTTATCAACAATTTTCTGCCTAACGCTCTGCATTATTGTGCGATAAATCGGTTTATTTTTAACGATCTCGAAATCCTTAAGGACCATCTCCACCGCATAGACCCATGACACATACTGCAAAGGGTTACCGTCAAATGTGCGTAATTCTTTTACACTGTCCGGTATCCTGTATATCGACCTTAGGTCTTCCTCATTCTGGGGAACCTGGAGAGGTGGTTCCGGTGTGACGGTCAATGTATCGCAGGACCGACTTTGCTCCATTTGAGTTATTCTCTCTGTCAATCTCGAAAAGTCATTTCCTTGCTCTATCCGACCTAATCTGCCTTCAAATGCTTTCAATTGTTCTAAAATACAGTTTACCGCCCCGGTAAGAGAAATTAGACTAGTTTTCATATCCTCCATTTTCACAACTCCTGTAACAATTTAATTTGTGGTAAAAGGACTCACCTGGTAGCGCTGGAACTGTGGTTTTTTCCACTTCTTTTTTTTTCTAAACTTTTTACTTCTTTTGCACTTCACTAATATTTTCTTTGTATATCTGGCTTCTTTTTTCTTTCTCAGCAAATTTTATGCTTTTCTTTTTAATTTCAATATTTTATGTATTGCTCAATAGCACGAAACTTTTCATTTGTATTCGCTTTTTTCAGGATTTTTTCTTTCCTTTTTCCTTTTCAATTCCACTTGTGGACTATAATTTCTAATTTTTAACATATTTTCTCGAATTGTGGTTTCAATAATTTTTCTTCTTTCTTTTTCATGTATTCGTTCAATTGATTTCAATATATTTTTTCTCCTATTTTATGGCAATGAGAGGTTTCTCTCTTTTTTCCCTTTACAATCACATATATTTTATGCACATATGCTTTTGTTTTTGAGCCTTAGCCCCACGACGCGACGCGAGCCACTAGAAAATCCTTGAGAACCTCGCGGAAGGTCCGTAAGACTCCGTTTTAGAAATCCGCTTTTAATTCTCACAAGTTACTGATTAATCGCGGTTACTTACTAAGGTACGGATTGTGCTGCCTTATCTTAAGCACCAGATATATCAAGTTGGCGCAGGAGGTTCTATCAGAACTCTGAATACTTTAATTCTTCATGTCCCTGCTCGGGCGCCAGTTAAGGAGATCCTAGCGACTTTACTGAAAAAAAATAATCCTTTAGGCGCTGCAAAGCACCTTTTAATACAATTTATTTAAACACTACACTTTACACTTTTAATTCAATTTATTTATTAATATAATTTACATAAAACGCGATTGCGACTTCAATGCTTCACAGCGGGACTTAGACTGCCTCTTCTCACTCGACTACGTTGGTTCATCACCTACCTATCACGTTGCACCAACATGCGCGAGCCTAAAGACGCTGATCCAGCAAAATAGCTCTCCCACCGGTTGCTTGTAGAAGTTAGCACGGTACGAATGACACACGCCATCTAGCTATGAAATTTGCATAATTTTTACCAGTGCTTCCACAATTTAATACTCACCAATACAACTCTGCATTATAGTATGGATCTTCTCTCCACACACGAGCAGAGTTAAAACCGAATTGTAAGCGGTAGACAAGGGATAATAAAGCCGTCAACAAGTTCACATAAGTGAACAGTGCTAATAAACTTTGTAATCTTTTTAATTCAAAGGCCCACATAGTGAGTAATAAAAAGATCCCACGTTTTAGAGTAAACACGTAACTGGCGCCCAACGGAAAAAAATAAATAATAAAAAGGAAAAGTTTTGTGTGAAAAATCTCGCGGCCTATGAACGAAGAGCAACAAATTGTTTAAAAATTATAACCAAGATTTTATAATAAAATCTAGGTTATAAAAAAAAAGAAGAGGACAAGTGCAAGAATTACAAACAACAAATTCCAAGAATTTCCAGAAAGTGGCTGTTCACATATTTGGATCGATGCCGTTAGAGTCATGTGACGCCATTTACAGATGATAACCATACAGTGCACATTGGAAGCAAATTTTTAACTGGAATTCTCTATAATAACCTAAAATCTTGTGAAAAACACTATAACACCAAATAAAGTACAGCAACAGTGAGAAACAACAAATTAAACAACAAAGACTGAATATCCAACAAAGTGAACAACAAGTAATTTAAATACAACAATTAAATCACAACAACATCTTTAAAGCCTAAATAACTAACAGAGTGAAAAGGTTTTTTCTATATTGCTTTTTGAAAAGAAAACTTAAAATAGAAACAAGGACAAACTTTGCCATACGTGCAAGCAAAAAGAGGTTTTCTAGTATTTTTTTTTAAAGAAAAACCGAATGGAAAACCAACCCTTAAATTACAACACCAACTTCAACACCAACTCTTCAACTGTAACGTCAACTTTAAACATTATCAACGTTTCAACTAAAACATCACAACGAGCATAAACCATCATTTAACTGGACTACAATACCAGCTCCAGCACCAACACACCAACTGTAGCATCAACTTTAAACATCTTCAAGGATTATTATTTAACCGGACTACAACTCTAGTTCCAGCACCAACACTCCAACTGCAACAGCAACTTTAAACATCTTTAACCATTTTAGGATATAAGTCGTCTGTAAACACGGAAATTGTAAGTACCAAGCTTTAATTAAAAAAAGTGTTTATCGAATAAAGTAAATTAATAAAATATAAAAACAAAAATGATTTCGAGAGAGCAGATTGTCGACATTGTAAGTGCCGCGGTAGAAGTGTTGTCTGACGGGCTAAGAAAGGATATTGAGGAATTATCAAATAGGTTTGAAGGGCTTCAGCCTGCTTCCGTTCAAACATATGAACCCGTTTTAGTGCCTCCAGTGGCTAGCTTAGGTCAATCACTGGATTTAATAAAATCTCTGCCAGAATTTAAGGGTACACACGCTGAGTATCCAGCCTGGCGTGATGCCGCCCACTTTGCGATGGCATATTATCCTGTAAATAGTCCGAATCACTACATTGCAATCGGAATATTCCGAAACAAAATTATTGGCTCAGCCAACACAAAACTTTCTGCTTTTAATACGGTGCTTAACTTCAACGCTATAATAGCGAGACGATCAATTCTATGCTGATAAAAGACCACTTCAAGTTCTCGAAAACGAACTAAGTCTTTTACGACAGGGCAATAGGACGATAATTCAATTCTATGATTTAGAAGATGAGCACCTTAATTTAATAATAAATAAAGTGAAAATGACATATACCGGTAAAGAGGAAATCATAACAGTTCTCAATGAGAGAAACAGAGATAATGCACTCCGTGTTTTTATATCGGGACTCCGGCGCCCCATCTCGGATATTCTATTTTCGGCAAAACCTGTCGATTTGCCAACCGCACTAGAAACGGCACAGGAACTTGAGGCAAATCACAGGCGTCATGAGTTTGCCTCCACTTACGCAGCGGGTAACTCGGTTAGAACAAATCGTATACCCAACCCATCTCTTGCACCACACCCGGCAATTCAAAATAGATTTAAACCAAATGACTCTAACAACGTTTCAGTGCCAATGGACGTCGACCCTGGCTCATCCATGTTTAGACGACCAACGGCCGGCAACTCTCAGTATCAACAGTTGAGCAATGATAATAATCAAGCGTTCAAAAGACCATTCCAGAACACGGGATCAAGTAGAATTCAGTCTCTACCCAAAAATCAACGCGTTAATTACATGCGCGAAATAAACGATGACGGTGAAAACGAAGAGATAAGTAGTGTAGGCTTTCATGATGAAAACGCTGAGGAGTCTTACTCACCTGAACTAGGGGAAGAACATTTAAATTTTTAAGATTAAAAACCCCTTTGCCATTTGTGAAAAAGACAATAAAAGGCAAAGAGTTAAAGATTGTAATAGATACTGGTAGTTCTAGAAATTTTATAATACCGTACAATTTTTTAGCAGGCGTTGTCCCTCTTAAACATCCCTTCACTGTTAACTCTGTAAATGGCTCAAATCTTATTGATCGTAAGTGTAAAATAGTAATCTTTGGCCATGTCTCGACCTTTTATTTGCTGCCCTCTTTAACAACATTCGATGGAATATTAGGTTACACATTTTTAAAGGAAATCGGGTGCGTCATTGATACAAAAACTGATATCATAAAATATAAAAAATGAAATCAATCTTTTAGTCAAAAAAATTCGTCGGACATTAATTCATTATCTTTAAACTTGCAAACAATACCAGAGCAGGTCAGAAGAGCATTCGAACAAATGCTGATCATAAATTGTAATGCATTTTCTGACCCTAATAGAGCCTTTTAACACCAATGTCGAGGCAAAAATTTTGACAAAATCCGATGATCCAGTATATTCAAGATCTTATCCGTACCCTGCTTCAGTAGTTGACTTTGTTAATTCTGAAATAGAGTCATTACTCCGAGACGGTATAATTCGTGAATCCTCTTCTGCGTACAATTCACCAGTTCACGTAGTCGGAAAGAAAGGCGTAGACGAACATGGTGCCCCTAAACACAGACTCGTTATTGACTTTAGGAAGCTAAACGCAAATACGTCGGCCGACAAATATCCTATGCCAGACATTGAGGTTATTCTTGCCAACCTAGGCAAGTCCAAATATTTCACGACACTCGACTTAAAAGCCGGTTTTCACCAAATTAATCTTGCAGAATCAAATAGATGTAAAACTGCCTTTAGTATCAATAACGGCAAATATGAGTTTTGCCGACTTCCCTTTGGGCTTAAAAACGCTCCTAGCATTTTTCAAAGAGCCATAGACGATATTTTGCGAAACTATATCGGAAAAATTTGCCAAGTCTACATGGACGACATAGTCATCCACTCCGCAGATGAGGGAAGTCATACGGAGCATGTTGGCATAATTCTCAGAGAACTTGAGGCCGCCGGCATGAGGGTCTCACCCGAGAAGTCAAATTTTTTCAAAATAAAACTCTCATATCTTGGGTTCACTGTTACTGCAAACGGAATTTCTGCTCACCCGAATAAAGTCAATGATATTTTAAATTTTCAAGTGCCTAAAACTCTCAAAGCGGTTAGATCGTTTCTAGGCTTAGCCGGATACTATAGGCGTTTCATTAAAGACTACGCAACGGTAGCCAGACCAATATCCAAATACCTTCGGGGTGAAAATGGACATGCGTCTGCAAAGATTTCAAAAAAGGTGAAGGTTGACCTAGACGAAGAGGGCCTATTGGCTTTTAACAAACTTAAGAAAATATTAGCCTCAATGGAAGTTTTGCTGGCACATCCAGACTACAATAATACATTTGAATTGACAACCGATGCATCCTCTGTAGCTTTGGGAGCTGTTTTATCCCAGGATAGTAGGCCGGTAACCATGATTTCCAGAGTACTCTCTGAAACAGAAGCAAATTACGCAACTAACGAACGTGAACTCCTGGCCATTGTTTGGGCTTTAAAAAAGTTGCGACATTTTCTCTATGGGGTTACTGGTGTTCACATATTTACCGATCATCAGCCTTTGATCTTTGCAATGTCCGACAAAAATCCTAACAATAAAATGAAACGATGGCGATCCTTCATCGAAGAGTTTTCGCCGAAGTTTTTCTACAAACCGGGAAAACAGAATGTGGTCGCTGATGCTCTTTCGAGGCAATATATTAATAACATGTCCAGTTCTGAAGGAGCAACCGCTCATAGTGAGATTTCTCTAACCAATGCTATTAGAACTACAAAAAAAACAGTAAACCAGTTTAAACACCAGTTCATTATATCAAAAGGTACTCCTCCGCCTTCCAAAAATAGGAAGATAATCTTTAGGAGCTTTTTAAGGTATACTATTACATTCGACAATATAGAAAATCTGTCGAAAGTGTTAGCTGAATTAGTAGACACTACTGGAACTAACGTCATTTATTGTGACCTTCCTACATTAGCAGAGATTCAGGATACTATTATTTCGCAATTCCCTTCTACAAAATTTCTTCATACAAATAAAATGGTCATAGATATTATAAGAGAAGACGATCAGCTCGACATTGTTACAACGGAGAATAACAGAGCGCATCGCTCACTTAGAGAAAATATTATCCAGATAATGCAAGATTATTACTTTCCAGGTATAAAAGCGAAACTCAAACCTATTATATCGAACTGCAAAATTTGTAGGGAGAACAAGTATCAGAGAAATCCTCCCACGCCTAAAATTGGCGCAACTCCTCTTCCACAATACCCAGGTGAAATTTGTAATGGACCTCATCAGAATTAGAAATTTTAACGGATATCTTAACCTACAAACGTCGCAAAATATTCCGACTATGAAAATGATAGGTAATGAATGGCAATGTCTTATTGGTACAACACTGTCTGATTGACAACAAAAAGTCTCCAAATTGTAGTTCTAAAATAAATGGTTAGCTTGCTTGGAAGAGATAGCGTGATTGCTACTTCCTTTTATAATCTGCTGCTGACTGGTGAACACTAAAATTTGGGACAAATATAATTTATTTAAAATTTGATACATAGTAAGTTTATTTAAAATATTACCGTGTTTTTTATAATAATGGCAACATTCTTTAGCCAGGGAATATTTTCCTAACGAATATCGAAAAGACGGCACTTACTCGTGAAATAAGATATTAAAAGTGCTGCAATAGAATTGATAGCGAACAATCTACATACAATTTATTCACGCGGCGTAAATGCTGAGGAAAATCCCAAAATTGGGTCGGTTGCACAATAATCTGGGATACATATTTTGGTATTGTGTCGTTCGATTATATGTCATCACCACAATCAAATCCTATTCTCAGGGTAATATTGATCACTTGTGGATGCGACTCTTCAGATCGACTTGGAAGTAACCGTGAGAAGGCAACGGGGGCCCAGTACCACATCCGTATATCAATTCATAATTGCAGTTTCGGTATTCGAAATTCCTGAGATCGTCAATGGAAATTATTAATTCTAGTCCTGGTCGTCCAAACTATCCTCAGTAAAGATTATGTTGGGATATCGTATACATTTCATTAACAATACAAATTTCTCTACACATCAATTACTTTCGTGACATGTTAAACCATATTATTCTTCTAAATTCTCTCTAACAAACACTGGATACCACTCTTTCTCAATACCTGTAATTCTATAGTTAAAGGCAAACAAAACGATCACCAGCGCAAAGCAAGGTACAGCTCAGAAAACAAAGAACAATCAAACCATTTATTCTCAGGCAGTGAGCAGAGCCATATCTAAAAAAATTATATAGATATTTTAATAACAAATCTAATGACAAAACCCGCCTCTTAAAATAAAAATATAATAATAGTGCAAAAAAATTAGTATTACACAAAAGCTGAAAAAAAAACAATTGATTAAGCTTATAGTAACGTTTGATTGTTCATTGTCAACTGCAGGTGAATTTTAATAAGTTTTAAAAATTTTTGCATACAGTTAATATTTAATTTAAATCATTAAGGTAATTTCCACGCTACATAAATCAAAATCCAGCGATAATAGTTTTAAGAACCCACATGGATTAAAACGTGGTTCAAACATACAGTGCGTGCTACATCGATATGGAGTTGGAGAGGCCTCTGCAGTCTTCGTACATCATGTGGTAAGTCGTCCCGAAAATTGCTAGTATTTGTTACGTTGGTGTTAAATGTATAAACGAAATTTTTAAAATTATTAAAGTAAAAACTCGGAATTTAAAAAAATCAAAAAAAAAAAAAAAAACAATAGATAAACATACATCCATAAACTATTTAAAAGTGCATAATATATGGAACACCCCATATCTACAGTAAACTAAGAATCAGTGCTTCTAAAATTCCTATCATATCATTGGGATTTTAATGCTCTCAAAAAAAAAAAAAAATATGAGCGTGTAACTTATCAATGAATTTAGTAACGCTATAATTGAGTTTATGCATATTGTGGAGCGAATTATCACTACTCTCCCAGTGTAATCGCGTATAAGAGAATTTTGTACACTTTGTTCTGGTTAAGCGCCCTAAGTACGAACTGATAACCAGTTTTATGAATGACTGTGTAATTGTAATTTGTATCAGTATTCAGTTGAGAGAAAACCCAATGTTTGGTAGAGAATAATATCACATCCAGATATATCTATAGTATTTTTTAGTATTTTTTTTCTTTCAAAATTTTTTTTGTATTGTAAGATCTTTCGATACGCTACACTTAAAAACTTCATATGTTGAATTTATAGTTTTTTTTGGCACCTGCGACAGACACATTTTTTTTAAGTCAATGTGAAGTTAAACTGATTATCTAAATATTATGGAATATGTGAATAAAATTTGTCAAATTATGAATTGCTAAACAAGAAAACGTTTATTTTCCTGCTTCAGAAAGATGTGACCGTAGCGTAGAATTACATAATAGAGTACGGGGTTCTAGCCACAACTTTGCTCTTGGTTAGGACAATGGTAGGGACGGGTAAAGAGCATGGTTGCCAAATAAGATCATTGGTGCCAACCATTGGCAACACCTTCTGTTCAGTTAATCCTTATATTGCAATTTTTAATAGTTACTAGGTTCTTTTGTGTTTTTTTTTTTTTATTTTGTTCTGGTTAGCCTAGTAACACCTATCCTTCCATCTTAATTTGTAAATTTTTTAGGGAGTCTACATATATTTTATTGTAAAATATCAATTGAGGAATTATTGGAAGGGATACGAACTCCCCCATAAGACTGATTAGCTAGCTTTTTAATGGCTCCCGCCATCCTTTTCCGATATCCTGTTATGCAATATGAAACCAAATAGTATATCTTGGTTTCGTTTGCTCAAAGAAAGAGAAATTTATATTTGTTCATTACAATAAATGGCGCCCAACGTGGGGCCGAAAATTATTTTCGGCTCAAAATTACTCTTACCGCTTCTGTTAGATTTCATCTACTCCTATTGTGGAAACCGTTTAGAACGCGTGATGTGTACTTTCAAATATGTGTCAGTCCATTGCAGGAACTTTAGTTACTTGACTGGTCGAGTGAATTAACCGGTTTGGTACTTTCACAACTTTTGGTAAGAAACGAATCGTGTTTTAAACTTTTAACACTTTTGGTAGTATGTGTTAACGTGGATACACTTTCAGTTGAACAGAGTAGTTAGCCCTGAAATTGATCTGGATCATACAATGATATTGCTTTGTGCGATATATTGTCCGATCAGATTTTGGAAAAGCCCAAGTAGTTAAGTTTTGGCTTTGGCTAACATGTATAATTGCAAGTATTTTCTTCGACTACACATGATTAAATAACCCAGTTTCTTTTTCTCTTATTGACTGAATAGGAAGTTTGTTAATTAATTTTATAGCTACAATCATTATCTTTCTGTCGTAGGAAACAAATACATACATCAACCAATACAGTGTATAAAAATAATTTCAATAATATATTGTATCACCATTTCTCGGCTCAATACAAAAGAATTATTATTTTCAACTATATTCTGCCAAGTATCTTTTCCCCTAAAATGTCGCTTAATAGAACTCCTCCCCCTAAGTCTGTTGCCACCCAAATGGCAAGTACTGATACAGGTAGTCCACAAATTTGCCGAATTTGTGGCGAAATAATGACAGCTAGTCAAGACTGTTCAATAATGAGGGAATGTTCTCACTATTTTCATAAGACTTGTATTGAGACCTGTATGGATACGTCATCAGAGTGTCCTATTTGCAAAAAGCCTTGCCAGACGTCCGATTTACGGAAATATAACTTTTCGCTTCTTGAACCAATATTAAATGAAAATATAGCCTCTAATCCCGTAGCTAATTCTCCGATGCCAAGACCAAATGTTCCTAATTCCAGTATCCGAGGTAGACCTCGTGGTGCTAGAGCACACCATTATAATACGCGCGGGAATAATAGAATCTCTAACCAGGAATTAATTATTATCTGTGACAGATAATAATCATAATGTGTCATCACATTCTGGAAGTCATCTGCATGCCGAAGGCAATTCTGCCTATGTTTCCCACATGCCACATACTCCTTCAAGGAATGCTAATTCTATATCTAGGTTTGAATATCATCAAATCAATGGAATGATAGAGCAAAGTATGGCGCGGTTGTTGGGGGCATTAAATTTACTCCCACAACCCATTCAAAGCTCTGCCCATATGTCTGTTCCTATACGAGGGAATGCATTTGGTGCTAATCCACCAACGAGTACTCACAACAATTTTTCCCCGGTAAATGCAGCCAGCCATCAAAATTACGGAGGCTGCTCAAATCTCTCGGCTACATCTCGGGTGTCCGTTACCGCGGAGAAAATTACTTCTGTCATTCAGGGATGTAATCTTAAATTTGATGGTTCCGAAAACGGCCTCAGTATCGAAGAATTTTTGTATAGACTCCGTTCCCTCACTGTTGACCATTTCAATGGCGATTTTTCAGTGGTATGCAAAAATCTTCAGGTTATGTTAACCGGTAAAGCCAAAGAGTGGTATTGGCGATACCACAAAAGTGTTCCCGGTGTGGAATGGAGTGCCTTTTGTGATGCCATTCGCTTGCAATATCGTAGTTTTAAAACTTCGTTTGATATTAAGGAAGAAATCCGCAATAGAAAACAAAAAGTGGGAGAGACATTCGATATGTTTTATGACGCAGTATCTTGCATTATAGATACGTTGCCATCTCCTATGATGGAACCAGAACTGATAGAGATTTTAACAAGAAACCTTAGACCAGAAATTAGGCAAGAGTTATTGTATGTCCCAGTGCGATCCATTACCGAGTTACGAATGCTAGTTCAAAAAAGAGAACAGTTTTTGAGTGAAGAGCATGTTCGTCGCAATTTGGCAATAAGAACTGCGCAGTACACTCATAATTCGCGGCGGCAAGTGACTGAAGTCGATGGCACCGAAAATTTTGAATTTTCCAAGTCTGTTGAAGAGAGTGGAATCTCCATTAATGCCCTTCACTTGAAACCACAATCCCTTACGTGTTGGAACTGTGACAAAGTAGGTCATAGATGGGATGATTGTCTAGAAGATAGACAAGTTTTTTGCTACGGTTGCGGGGCAAAGCAAATGTATAAACCTAATTGTCCAAAATGTACCACGAAAAAACAAATGTTTCCAAAAAACTCTACAATTTCTGTTCCCATGAGGGAACAACAATAAAGTCCCCTGAAAACCATCGTACAAATTTATCTAGTCAAAATATTCCACACAAATCATCCCCTATCACGATTTTGAAGAGATCAGAGAAATCTGATAATTACCAGGAAATGTCCTTGGAGAAAAATTATCCACTTTTACGTCCTTTGTTACCCTATCATAAGCGATGGCAGAATTACCTGGAGAAAAGGAAAGAAATTTTCAATGTTACTGCTATTGAAAACCATACCAACTTGAGGCCAAAACGATCTACATTACGCATGCGCAAATATTGCAAACTACGAAAATGTTGCCGGAGATTTCTTCTTTCTGCTATCATGAATAATCCCAAAGATGGCAGATACTATGCAAGGGTGTCGTTTTTAAATTTTAGTGAACTAGGATTGATTGATACTGGTGCCAACGTCAGCTGTATAGGCTCAGATCTAGCAGTTTTTGATTTTTCTACTATACCTGCATTTACGAAATGCAAATCGTTCGTTAAGACAGCAGATGAGCGGCAGCAACTTGTTGTTGGTTGGGCTGATGTAGATATAACCTTCAAACACCAGACCCAAAGAATAAAACTTTTTGTTATCCCCACTATTTCACAGAGATTAATATTAGGCCTTGATTTCTGTAAATCTTTCCAATTGCTTCCAAATATCATGGAATCCGTGGACATAGTAGCTAAGACCAATTCACCAGATACTCTAAATGATATATCTAATTTCGGTGATATATCTACAGGATCTTGTGAAATGGCAACTGATTGTGATTCGAACGAAGAGTTTTATAAACTAACCCCTAATCAGCGTAACCAGCTCGATACGGTTAAAAAATCTTTTCCCAATTTCGCCAAACAAGGACTGGGGCGAACGAATTTGATTAAGCACCACATAGATGTTGAAGATAGCACTCCGATAAAGCAGAGGTTTTACCCTGTCTCACCGGCAGTGGAAAATCTAATGTTTCAGGAGCTTGACCGCATGTTGTCACTAGGTGTCATCGAAACTTCGTCATCCCCGTGGAGCTCTCCAATAAGACTGGTAGTCAAACCGAATAAGATTCGATTGTGTTTGGATGCCAGGAGAGTTAACCAGGTGACCAAGAAGGATTTCTATCCTTTACCATCGATTGAGGGAATTTTTGCTCGCCTTCCCAAAGCCAATATAATCACAAAACTTGATCTGAAGGATGCATACTGGCAGATTGCCTTAGATGATGAGTCCAAAGCCCTCACAGCGTTTACGGTGCCTGGTAGGCCTCTCTACCAGTTTGTTGTGATGCCTTTTGGGCTCTGCAACGCACCACAAACTATGTGTAGGCTAATGGACGACCTCATTCCGTTCGATCTTCGTCATTGTGTATTTGGATACCTGGACGATCTAGTAATTGTGTCAGAAGACTTCGAATCTCACTTAGAGGTTATGGTGAGAATTTCGGCCCAATTTAAAAAGGCAAACCTCACTCTCAATATTTCCAAGAGTAAATTTTGCGTCACCCGGGTTAACTATCTGGGATATGTTATTGGTGACGGCGGAATCACCACAGATCCCGGAAAAGTCAGTGCCGTTAAAAATTGGCCGGTACCGAAAAACCTCAAGCAAGTTCGAGGCTTCCTCGGGCTCGCCGGATGGTACCGCCGTTTCATCGGAAATTTTTCATCAGTTGTTTTCGCTATAACAGAAGTGCTATCATCGAAGAGGAAATTTGTATGGACGCCAGAGGCCCAATCAGCTTTTGAAGATATTAAAAATCTCCTCACTACCGCTCCAATTCTCGCTAATCCAAATTTCGGTAAAAAGTTTTATGTGCACTGTGACGCCAGTGATGTAGGTATTGGCGCTGTGCTTGTCCAACTTGACGACAAGGGTGATGAACGACCTATTGCTTATATGAGTCGTAAGTTGAATTCAGCACAGCGAAACTACAGCGTCACAGAGCGGGAATGTCTGGCTGCAATAGAGGCCATTAAAAAATTTCGGTGCTACATAGAGATGCAAGAATTTGAGGTGGTAACGGACCACTCAAGCTTGGTTTGGCTCATGCGTCAACCCAACTTAATTGGGAGACTAGCCGGATGGGCTTTCCAATTACAAGGCATGAAATTTAGCGTCAGTCATAGAAAGGGTAAGGGTAAAAACATATGAAATCAACCGAAAATATTAACATTTCTGACCTCATCACCTCCAAATTTGATAAGATTTTGTACACATGATCTATTGATCGGCACAATAATATTTGCCAACTTTCAGACATATAGCCTTCCAACTTTCAGAATTATGGCCATTCCAAGTTGGCAAAAATCAATAAAAATGCACTCAGATGCCTTAACACAATTTTTAATATCTCGAAAAGTATTCATTTTACGTTAATAATCAAGGGCTAATTTTACAGACAAAAACATGCGCTATTTAAAAATTTTTTTTTTTTAAATTTTCGATCAAGGATAATGTAAATAAAAAAAGGACTAAAATTACCAAAGGATATATCTCGAAAATCAATATTTTTAAAAATTTCAAAAAAATATATGTTAATTCTTATTATATTTTGTACAAGTCTGCCAAATTTCAATGTGGAGTCTTTATGACAACATGAGTTATTAAGAAAAAAGCAGGCGAAGGTTTATGTATTTCATGAAATATACCAAAATACAAAAAGGTGACAAATTACAAAAAGAAGGACAAATCAAATGTAACGGAACTTTTTCGACTTTTCTTTGCTTAAACTCTTTTTCTCCATTGCTAAACCTTTAATAAAAAGTACAACATAATGTATTATCATTATTAAACACTTTATTACAGCATATTTATTTATTTCTGAATGATTTCAATTAAAAAATCTGCATCTGCCGAGTAACGCTTGACTTTAGTTTTTTTTTTATCTACAGGTTCAATAGAATGCAGCTTTTGAGTTCCAGGAATAGTACGCAAATCTTTAAAACGAATTCGAAGGAACCGTGCTTCTTCTTCGTGGTCTTTTACAGTTAAAAACTCGAAATTACGGTTCAAAAGATTTTGCAGGCACCATTCATATAATTGTTTTGGAGTAGTTATTTGACCTTGTAATGGACGCTGTAAACTAGCTCGACGTGCCTCTCTCTTTACGGTACCTCCAAGACCGTCACTTGGGCCTTTTCCATGGCTTGTTGCAAAAAAATGCCACTCAGCATTACATCCAAAATCTTCTATATGATAACATAAATTGATAAAGTTATTTTTATTTTTAAACTGGGCAGCACTACCGTCTGAAAAATACGTGATTTTCTTCGGGGTTGTTTTAAACTTTTTTCTCAAAAATACATTCAGGTGGCGATGGAACAGGTGAACAGCTACAGAATCGTGTACAAGACAATCAGATATTATTATGAAGTTTGTATGTTGTGTTTTTCCATCTGATTTAAAATAAATAGCAATTGGGTATAAAGTGGCCTGAGAGTTGTTCCAGTGAAATCCCTGGACTGCATCCTGAATAGTAAAAGAAGCATTTTCTGAAAAATCGCAAACTCATTTCATTTTCTTCCAAATTTGATTTTCTTTCGCTCAGATATGCTGCCTGCTGTTTTGCAATAAGTGAATGAGGTAATAGAATTTCAAGCTTTTCACATAAGGAATCCACAAAAACGTCGGCTTGGCCAATCATGGTCTCCAAATTATCCCTATCTACACTTACCCATTGTTTATATGTTATTTCATCAATATCATTTTGCTTTAGTAATTGATTTAGTTTTGCTTTTAAATTTTCAATTCCTGGACACTTGTTACATTTACGTAGGTGACACTTTGAAGAAGATGGAATGCATGTCATTTGTTTCAAACAATCTTTGTAACATTCAAGCTGATAATTCGGAACACCAGCAGTTAATTTTTTTAAATTTATAGCATCAATCATCAGCTTCACATTTTGATGCTTTGTACAAACACACACGTTATGAGATCCACTCGCATTTGCTAGAATTATATTCCTCGGACGAAGTTGGCAGAACTTGGAAATACCTATTTTTATTCCATCATGTCGTTCCTTGAATAAGGCGTACATTTCTCTTAAGTTTCCAAGCAAAAGTCTTTTATTTTTCCTGACTTTTGTACCATTTTCAAAAACAGACACGAAATCTTTCTGTCCGGGCATACACCTGCTGACGTCATCGGATTCATAAAAGGATTTTACTAAACTGCTTGTCACTGGTGAAATTGGACTTCCCAGTTTTGGGTTAGGCGTACTCATCACACCCTTTGTTTCAACCAAATGCTTAACTTTTCGCGCGATATAGTTTGTAACCAGGAATTCTTCCTCAATTTTATGTATTGTCCAGCTTTTTGGTAAAATTGTTAGCAGTTGGATTTTCTCACTATTTTTTGTTAATGTTTTAAACTTTTCTTTTAATTGTTCTATTATTTCGGATTGTGGGCACATATGCGAAGTTGATTGTGCTGAACCGTGGAAAATTTTGCCTTGAATTGAATCACGCATTTTCCTGAATTTTGCATCTCTGTACCGTTTTTGATGTAACTTCTTCTTTTTTATCGGAGATTGTTCCAGATACGGTAAAGATTGGTTTAATTTTGAAATAGCAACTTCTTCCGTGCCTGACGCAATGTCATCGAAAGTATCTACATTTTCGTTTATGTCTGAACCTTCTTCCAAATTAGATTTATTAGATATTTTCAGATGCGAAAAATTTATTCTACATGTCCCACAAATTTAATTTGAGATCGTAATGTTTTTATCCATAGTATACTGTAGCATCCATACTTGGACTTGTCTTAAACTTTTATTGCACCCAGTGTGACCGGATTTTTTAAAAGTATTACAGCAAAATGTTGAACTGAATGGCATATTTTTTATTTAAATACCACAACCGAATGAATTGTGCACGACCTTTTTGTATTGACAATAATTATAATTTATTTAAATATTTAGTCTCTTTTTTTGCTTTTTCAAACGATCAAGTCACTTTAACACTATAACACTTTGACGTTTAGCACTTATGAAATCTAGTATTCAACTGAAGTTTGACTTAGAGTCTCTGAACTATTTATACTGTTTTTTTTTGGTACAACAAATAGAAAAGGAGTTTAAGCAAAGAAAAGTCGAAAAAGTTCCGTTACATTTGATTTGTCCTTCTTTTTGTAATTTGTCACCTTTTTGTATTTTGGTACATTTCATGAAATACATAAACCTTCGCCTGCTTTTTTCTTAATAACTCATGTTGTAATAAAGACTCCACATTGAAATTTGGCAGACTTGTACAAAACATAATAAGAATTAACATATATGTTTTTGAAATTTTTAAAAATATCGATTTTCGAGATATATCCTTTGGAAATTTTAGTCCTTTTTTTATTTACATTATCCTTGATCGAAAATTTAAAAAAAAAAATTTTTTGAATGGCGCATGTTTTGTCTGTAAAATGAGCCCTTGATTATTAACGTACAATGAATACTTTTCGAGATATTAAAAATTGTGTTAAGGCATCTGAGTGCATTTTTATTGATTTTTTCCAAATTGGAATAGCCATAATTCTGAAAATACGAGAGCTAGAACACTGAAAGTTGGCAAACGCTATTATTATGTTTAACTTTCCCTTCGTACCAAATTTCATCCAATTCGAAATCGGTGCGGTCAACTCATTGGTTGATTTCATATGTTTTTACCCGTAAGGAACATGTGGTACCTGACGCCTTGTCCCGAATTTCAGAGGGGGAAATATGTGGAGCAGTTATGGCCGAACCAGAGATCGATCTGGATTCTGAGTATTTTGATAGCATCGAATACGAAGCTTTGAAGGAAAGAATACGGCAAGACGAATCGAAATATCCGGACATTAAAATTATAGGTAAATATGTCTATATACGGACAGAACCCTACTCCGGTGATGAATGCCAGGAAAATCAGGCATGGAAGTTGTGGATACCACAACAACTGCAAAATCAGGTTATCTTAAGAGCACATGATAATCCCGTTGCTGCGCATGGCGGTACATATAAAACCCTAGAGCTGGTGAGACGAAATTTCTATTGGCCTGGTATGGTGCGAGATGTGGGACAGTACATACAAGGCTGTGAAGTGTGTTAAACCACAAAAGCCACAAATTTCATGACAAAGCCACCTATGGGCAAACAGCTCACATCAGTGCGTCCATTTGAAAGATTATACATAGATATCCTGGGACCCTATCCCAGAAGTAAATCAGGTTTTATAGGCTTATTGATCGTTTTGGATCATCTAACGAAATATCACTGGTTATGCCCTCTACGCAAATTTACGGCCTCTGCAATTGAAACATATTTAGAACAACAAATATTCCATGTTTATGGAGTGCCAGAGGTTATCGTTAGTGACAATGGGAGCCAATTTAAGTCAAATGATTTTAATTCGTTCTTAACGAAATATGGAATTTCTCATACCTACACCGCATATTATTCACCGCAATCAAATGCGTCTGAGCGTGTGAATCGCTCTCTGATTGCTGGGATTCGAGCGTATCTAAAGCAAGACCACCGACTGTGGGACGACCGCATCAGTTCCATCAGTTGTTCATTGCGAAATGCGTACCACCAGACAACCGGTTGCTCCACTTATTATGCCATGTTCGGGTTCAACATGATCACCCACGGTACAACATATCGCTTGTTAGAGAAATTACATCTGTTGGACGAACCTTGCGCAGTACTTGACCGAGCTGATCATCTGCAAAGTCTGCGTCAAGACATTCGAAAAAATATTAGGGCTGCGTATGAAAAGAATCAAGTTCAATATAACCTTCGCACGAGGCTGCCTAAGTTTAAAGTCGGTCAGGTTGTATATCGCCGCAACTTCGCACAGAGCAATCTAGAGAGAAAATTCAACGCCAAACTTTCACCAGTTTTCTTGAAGGCTCTCATACGAGAAAAACTTGGTAGCCATTACTACATTCTGGAAGATGAGCACGGAAAACTAATAGGAACTTTTCACGGTAAAGACATTCGGTCATAAAGGTCCTTTTTCAAAATAATTCTTCTGCTAATAAAGCAAGAATTATTTAGTTTTGTAATGGACCTCATCAGAATTAGAAATTTTAACGGATATCTTAACCTACAAACGTCGCAAAATATTCCGAGTATGAAAATGATAGGTAATGAATGGCAATGTCTT
This sequence comes from Phaonia tiefii, assembly GCA_963931995.1. Taxonomy (NCBI): domain Eukaryota; kingdom Metazoa; phylum Arthropoda; class Insecta; order Diptera; family Muscidae; genus Phaonia; species Phaonia tiefii. The sequence continues at coordinate 56,494,805 of OZ008370.1, forward strand.
ATTGGTACAACACTGTCTGATTGACAACAAAAAGTCTCCAAATTGTAGTACTAAAATAAATGGTTAGCTTGCTTGGAAGAGATAGCGTGATTGCTACTTCCTTTTATAATCTGCTGCTGACTGGTGAACACTAAAATTTGGGACAAATATAATTTATTTAAAATTTGATACATAGTAAGTTTATTTAAAATATTACCGTGTTTTTTATAATAATGGCAACATTCTTTAGCCAGGGAATATTTTCCTAACGAATATCGAAAAGACGGCACTTACTCGTGAAATAAGATATTAAAAGTGCTGCAATAGAATTGATAGCGAACAATCTACATACAATTTATTCACGCGGCGTAAATGCTGAGGAAAATCCCAAAATTGGGTCGGTTGCACAATAATCTGGGATACATATTTTGGTATTGTGTCGTTCGATTATATGTCATCACCACAATCAAATCCTATTCTCAGGGTAATATTGATCACTTGTGGATGCGACTCTTCAGATCGACTTGGAAGTAACCGTGAGAAGGCAACGGGGGCCCAGTACCACATCCGTATATCAATTCATAATTGCAGTTTCGGTATTCGAAATTCCTGAGATCGTCAATGGAAATTATTAATTCTAGTCCTGGTCGTCCAAACTATCCTCAGTAAAGATTATGTTGGGATATCGTATACATTTCATTAACAATACAAATTTCTCTACACATCAATTACTTTCGTGACATGTTAAACCATATTATTCTTCTAAATTCTCTCTAACAAACACTGGATACCACTCTTTCTCAATACCTGTAATTCTATAGTTAAAGGCAAACAAAACGATCACCAGCGCAAAGCAAGGTACAGCTCAGAAAACAAAGAACAATCAAACCATTTATTCTCAGGCAGTGAGCAGAGCCATATCTAAAAAAATTATATAGATATTTTAATAACAAATCTAATGACAAAACCCGCCTCTTAAAATAAAAATATAATAATAGTGCAAAAAAATTAGTATTACACAAAAGCTGAAAAAAAAACAATTGATTAAGTTTATAGTAACGTTTGATTGTTCATTGTCAACTGCAGGTGAATTTTAATAAGTTTTAAAAATTTTTGCATACAGTTAATATTTAATTTAAATCATTAAGGTAATTTCCACGCTACATAAATCAAAATCCAGCGATAATAGTTTTAAGAACCCACATGGATTAAAACGTGGTTCAAACATACAGTGCGTGCTACATCGATATGGAGTTGGAGAGGCCTCTGCAGTCTTCGTACATCATGTGGTAAGTCGTCCCGAAAATTGCTAGTATTTGTTACGTTGGTGTTAAATGTATAAACGAAATTTTTAAAATTATTAAAGTAAAAACTCGGAATTTAAAAAAATCAAAAAAAAAAAAAAAAACAATAGATAAACATACATCCATAAACTATTTAAAAGTGCATAATATATGGAACACCCCATATCTACAGTAAACTAAGAATCAGTGCTTCTAAAATTCCTATCATATCATTGGGATTTTAATGCTCTCAAAAAAAAAAAAAAATATGAGCGTGTAACTTATCAATGAATTTAGTAACGCTATAATTGAGTTTATGCATATTGTGGAGCGAATTATCACTACTCTCCCAGTGTAATCGCGTATAAGAGAATTTTGTACACTTTGTTCTGGTTAAGCGCCCTAAGTACGAACTGATAACCAGTTTTATGAATGACTGTGTAATTGTAATTTGTATCAGTATTCAGTTGAGAGAAAACCCAATGTTTGGTAGAGAATAATATCACATCCAGATATATCTATAGTATTTTTTAGTATTTTTTTTCTTTCAAAATTTTTTTTGTATTGTAAGATCTTTCGATACGCTACACTTAAAAACTTCATATGTTGAATTTATAGTTTTTTTTGGCACCTGCGACAGACACATTTTTTTTAAGTCAATGTGAAGTTAAACTGATTATCTAAATATTATGGAATATGTGAATAAAATTTGTCAAATTATGAATTGCTAAACAAGAAAACGTTTATTTTCCTGCTTCAGAAAGATGTGACCGTAGCGTAGAATTACATAATAGAGTACGGGGTTCTAGCCACAACTTTGCTCTTGGTTAGGACAATGGTAGGGACGGGTAAAGAGCATGGTTGCCAAATAAGATCATTGGTGCCAACCATTGGCAACACCTTCTGTTCAGTTAATCCTTATATTGCAATTTTTAATAGTTACTAGGTTCTTTTGTGGTTTTTTTTTTTATTTTGTTCTGGTTAGCCTAGTAACACCTATCCTTCCATCTTAATTTGTAAATTTTTTAGGGAGTCTACATATATTTTATTGTAAAATATCAATTGAGGAATTATTGGAAGGGATACGAACTCCCCCATAAGACTGATTAGCTAGCTTTTTAATGGCTCCCGCCATCCTTTTCCGATATCCTGTCATGCAATATGAAACCAAATAGTATATCTTGGTCGTCATAAATATCAGATCATGTGGCCGTCGGTGGTGCAATGGTTAGTGTGCGCGGCTCTTGTACATGAGATCCTGGGTTCGAACCCGGCTCTGACCACCTTCAAATTTTCTTTCGGCGGCGGTCACCTCGCATAGTGACGGCGACACTATCGAGTATCTAGCCATGAAAAAGCTTCTCAAAATACCGTTCGGAATCGGTGTAAAACTGTAGGTCCCAATCAGTGAGTGAAAACTGGAAAGCGCACAGCTCAGTGATTGTGAGAAGTTCTCCCCAGTCGCTTTATGGGATGTAATGGGAAACTATTTATTTATTTAGTATATCTTGGTTTCGTTTGCTCAAAGAAAGACAAATTTATATTTGTTCATTACAAATTCTCCATGCAGACATTCTGATAACTAACAAACATTTTTTTCTAACATCTATTGATAAGTTCTCTAAATTTGCATCGGTGATACCAATCGCATCCAGATCTATTTTGGATATTAAAAACGGATTATTACAAGTTTTGGCTAGATTTAAAAAAACCCGATTGAATGTGTCAGATAATGAAAAGTCGCTGCGTTCTAACATCCTTTCTTCATTTTTAAGAGATCATTTTGAAATCGAGCAGTTCTTTGTGCCTACAATGCGTAGCGATAGCAACGGTCAAGTAGAGAAATTTCACTCTACTTTGCTAGAAATAGTACGATGTGTCAAGGCACAGCAGGAAATAAATGATACTGTTCATTTAATAATGCTGTCGGTGCATAAATATAACCAATCTGTTCACTCGACCACAGGAGGAAAGCCAATTGACATTTTAAATGATATTGACCGAACGGTTCTGACTGACGTAAAAACAAAGATAGAGCAAGCGCAGGAGAAGATGTTAAGATATTTCAACAGGAATTTAAAGACCAGAACATATCAACCAGGTGAAGTAGTTTTTATCAGAAGAAACAAGCGCCTGGGCAACAAATTTGATAAAGTTTTCGTAGAAGGAGTTGTTGAGCGCGACTTGGGAACCACAGTTGTGATAAACGGAAGAACCATTCATAAGAAAAACCTACGATGATTCCAAAGACTAATGTCCTAAAATCTTTTTTCTTAGTCAGCGAGATTTGTTCGCTGTGAATAATAACCGAAAAACGACTATAAAATCTATGCTTCAGGAAAAGGAGTATATCCAATAACATCGACAAGGAAAATATTGTTATCCTTGATGCAAAGGCATTTGCTCTCTCTATCATTTTGTTAATCCTGTTATTTTGAACAACCTAAACACATTTTTTAACTTAAGTTTGGTACCTCTTAGCTTAAACGATATTATAGAAGCTATTAACATTTCTTCAGAAAATAATATACCATTTATTTTTGTAATCTGTTGCGAGTTAATCAGTAGTTATCATCATATTTATAACCATCGTGCCGAATTTAAAGGGGGGGGATAGTTAGCACGGTACGAATGACACACGCCATCTAGCTATGAAATTTACATAATTTTTACCAGTGCTTCCACAATTTAATTCCCACCAATACAACTCTGCATTATAGTATGGAGCTTCTCTCCACACACGAGCAGAGTTAAAACCGAATTGTAAGCGGTAGACAAGGGATAATAAAGCCGTCAACAAGTTCACATAACTGAACAGTGCAAATAAACTTTGTAATCTTTTTAATTCAAAGGCCCACATAGTGAGTAATAAAAAGATCCCACGTTTTATGTTGTTCTCAATGGAGTTCAGCACATATGTCAGTGTTGTTGTATTAAAAAATTTGCCATTATCCTTATACACAAGGATAGATTGTAAATAAAGACGAATCTCAAAAAAAAAAAAACTTATTGTTCATTATAATACCTAGGTTTTTAACGGTCGAGAGTACTTCAATTCTATGTCCGTTTAACGCTATATTGACGTCCAGGGTATAGTTCGATGACTTTCCGTTTGCGTTTGCCCAATTCCATCTTGACTGAAGGTCAGCATTTACTCTGATGATGGCTTCACCCAATAATTCAATGGGTGTACTTATACATTTGTACATCATCTGCATACATATGGGTCTTACAATTATGTATGTGTTGCGGGAGATCATCTATATACAATATGAATAAAATAGGGCCCCAATATCGATCCCTGGGGAACACCTCTAGACAAAAATAGTGGACGAGAAACAGATACCCCCGTACAGACAGATTACAGATAAGACTTTATCAAGCTGACTGATGTCCTAGAAAAATTAAAAAAATTCCCAAGTTAAGTCAAGCAAAACAAGAACGCTTACTCGCTTGTCATCAATACTACATCTTAGGTCTTCCACAACATCCGTTAAAGTGGTAACGCAACTGTGTTTTGCCCGGAAGCCAGACTGATTTTCCGAAAGCAATGCAGATCTTTCAATGTACGAATTCACCTGAGAGTGTATCACCTTTTCAAAGATTTTTGATAAGTATGGAAGAATTACTATTGGTCTATATTCCGTCTTGGATTTAGGAATTCGAACTATTTTCGAATGTCTAAACTTTTTGGGGAAATTGCTTGACATTATTGTGAAATTAAAGAGGTGTGTTATAATCGGAATGATATGTGGGAGTATTAACCTTACAAATTTTGGATTTATATCATCACAACCTGTGGCGTTCGACCTTACTGCAGAAAAACTAAAGAGGACGTCGTTTTGACTGACGCATGCAAATTCAAAAGCGTTTAGGTTATCATCGGTATCGTTCAGTGCATAAAAATTAGTATTGGCAGAAGCGATGGGTGCCTTAGTAAATGATTTATTAAGCTCATTTACATCTACAGAAACATCTGACATTTCCCTTCTACAGACTCCAATCTTCCTTATATTATTCCAAGTTGCTCTAGAACCAATGGATTTACTAAAGCAATTAGCATAATACTCGAACTTAGCCCGCCTAATTGCACAACTACCAGCCTTCCTCTCGGTTTTAAACTCTAGCTGCAAGTCGTTTGACTTTAAACGCTTCCAGGGATCGTACGGCAAATCTCTTTGTGTAATTAGGGCTTTTATATTTGAACTAAACCATGGTCTAGATAGCGGGTTAAGTATCCCTGTCCTTAAAGGTACAGCAATATCATAAAGTTTAATAATATTCCCTTCCACAAAGTCTACTTTTTCGTCAACTGATACCATATTGTATACTCTACATCAATCAATATAGTTGATATTCTCCCATAAGGCGTCATAGTCTAAATTCCTAAAGTCGCGAAACTTAAAAGTCTGCATTGCCATGTTTGGCTTAAAGTTGTATGACATAAATATCAGATCATGCTTTGACAAACATCGCGCTGAAATTTGGTCGAAAAGTAAGACTTTAGAAGAGTCGTTTACAAAAAATAGATGTATTGCATAAAGTTGTGAAATGTGTGGGTAACTCACTGTTGACAACATGAAATCCAAAAGAGACCATACTTTCCCTCAAGCATTGAAACCACCTGCAATTAGGGTATCGCTATAAGTTGCCGTCAAAACTTCAAACTTCCTTGTAAAACTGTCGAGTGATATAGAACGATGTGGTCTGTAAACCCTTCCAAGTAGAAGTTTTCGATCATTTGCAGATATCTCGATGAACAAGAATTCTATTTTATCACTCTCTTCATTTCTAGCTATAAACTTACAATATGGTTGCTACGCCTCCTCCGCGTGTTTTCCGATCAGCTCTGAACAATTTATATCCATTCAGCGCTACCAGACTGTCAGGAATTGTATCGTCTAACCAGGTTTCAGATATGCAGATTACATCAACTAGAGAATTTTCAAAGGTTAATCTAAGTTAATCAATTTTGGTTTTCAAACTTTGCGCATTTATGTGACATACATTTAAGCCATTTCTTTGTTTGGAAAGAATTTTAACCAAATCCATCATTACCTCGCTGGAAGATGATACGTTAAGTGGAGTCATGAAATTGAGTAATCAAAATATAATCACCAGCAACATTTATAAGAATGATTAAATAATGTTTTGAAAAATCGACACATTTTCCGCACAAAATGAAAATAGGTAGACTAAAATTGGTAAAAAATTTTGAAGTGTTTGAATAATATAGTCTTAAAATTTTCAAAAATAAAATTAAATGACAATAAAAATTAAAATAAAAATAATAATAACAGGAACTTTGCATGAAGATTGCTGTAATATGTGGTGAACATTGCTCAATCTTCCTACAGTGCATCGTCGTCATCACGAAAAAACGTCGTCATCACGAAAAGTTTTCCTGACATAAACCATACCACGGAATGTAATCGCGGAGAAAATAGTTTGTTGCTTTTTCAATTTTATGGCCGCATTAAATGTTTCATAGTTAGCCTATGATAAGTTCTCATTCACATAAAAAGGCTCATTAGAATCGAAGTTCAACATATTCAATCTTAGCAAATCTCTGCTATTGCGGCGAAATGTAGCAACTGATTTTAAAATGTAGTTTTTCTTATATGGACACGAAAGTTTTACGAGAATAGTCGGAACTGGTGAATTATTATTTTTACTTTTCACACGGTAAATACAAGTTATTTTCGGCATCGGAACATTTAGCAGTTGGCAAAAACAATTAAACATCTCACAGAGATTCTCATTCGAATAATATGGGATATTATTTATTCGAAGTTCACATGAAACGGCAGCGTTTTCATGTTGCAAAACTTTGGAGCGTAATTTTGCCAGTTCAATTTGTAAGTCTTCAGACTTGGCAGCCCCATTCGCGTTGACATTATTGGTTTCCACTTTTGCAACCCTCTCAACTACGTTTGTAATGTCTCATGGTTTCCAGTTTCGTTACGCACTCGGTGATGATGATCTGATCTCATCTCGGTTATTCTCTTGTTTATTTCACTTAAGAGACGTGTTCCACTTTCGATGAACAATTCTCTTAATTGCGTTTGCATTTTCTCTGCTGTTTCTCTAATCGGGTATCCACGATTTGCAATAGGCGCAATGGAGAGTCAGAAAGACGCTGTGTTTTCGACACGTTAGCCGCCAAAGAGTTTGAAAGATAATCTTCTCTTTCTCTTTTTCCCTTTGGCAAGATTAAATGAAGATTGTTGGGTTCTTGTCCGCCGTTGTTGTTCTCCTTGTTTGTGTTAGGTACTATGTTCTCTTATTTTGTTGTTTTGTTTACAATTTTTGCTTGTTTATATTTATGAGCTCAATGGCTTAGTTTGTTTCAAATGAACTATAATTGAATATTTTGGTTGGTCCACATGCACAAGGTGTTATTATTTTGCAGTTAAATTATCTCAAAAGATTTTTAGAGTTTAATGTGGCAACATACATATGTGACCTGCTCCACGAAAAGGGACCTCTGCGCCGAAAAATTTTTGAGTTATTTTTATAGGAAAAAATTTTCAAATGCCGCAAACCGCACGTTTCTATGTCTTTTAGTTTTTTTACAAATCACCTGTAAAGATGAACATAATTAATGAAAAAATTGAAAAATGTGATATAAACAGATAAAATGTGATAATATTTGAAATTTAAAAAAAGTTCAATATCAAAGGTACAAAATTACAAAAATATCAAAAATCATAGAGGCAATACTGCATAGTGAACATCGCACAAAGTACCAGAGAGTCGAAATACATCGCCAGATGATCAGGTTGAAGGAAGAGTTGCATAACCATGCGCAAAACACCGAAAAACGAAGCGTTTTTTTAAACGCGTTTTTCTCAATAACTTCTTTTCGGCGCAGAGGTCCCTTTTCGTGGAGCAAGTCACATCAGTGTTGCCAGTTTAGGGGATTTATCCCCAAATTGGGGATTTTTTTTTCCAAACAGGGGATTGCTCTTTTGGTATGGGATCCGGCGATTTTTGAGGATGAAAATTAAAGATGTATTTATTAAAAGCGCTTCTTTTGTATCATTGTTTGAAAGTTTTGATCTGGCACTACCAAATCAACGCAAGCATACACACACAAATACTATTTGGTTTTGCGTATGAGTGATTGCAGAAACAAAAGGAAGAAAGCTATAGTAAGATTTACTCTATGCACTTGTCAGTCCCAGAAAATATCAAAATATTTTACTGCCAATGCTGTACGTGATGACAATAATAAAACCAGTAACAAACATTTTTGATATTTGGCGTTGCTGAAAAGAATAGAAGCAGTGGTGAAGAAATAACGATAAATACTAAAACTATGTACAAAACAAATAATGAACTAGATGAATCTGAAGATTATGAGACTTAAGTATTTGATATACTAAGCCTTAATGACTTTTAACCAATGTCCAGATCAAAATCCAGATTTCATTTGTCAGAATCTTTTTGTTATAACTAATTATTATTAAAATAATAATAATATAATATTTATAATTTAATAATAATATAACAATTTATTATGTTAAATTTTTCAATGTTTAAGTTATCGTTTTGTTAAACTGAATTCTAAATAAATTTTTATTTTAAAACTTAGAACTTTCTCGAACTTCCTTTAAAACTATGGGGATTTTTCCGGGGATTTTCCATTTTTTTGGGGGATTTTCGGTGATTATAAATAACGATTCGGTGATTTCGCCTTTAAAAAAACTGGCGACCCTGAGTCACATATATGTATAAAACACACTTTTTCCGATCAAAACACAAACTTTTAGAAAGTTAGATAAAACACGTCCGAACAACGGCAACACAATGATTCACCTAAATTGAGAGTTTGGTATAGTTTTTGGTCTGGTGGAATCATCGGTCCGTACTTCTTTGAAATGAGGTTGGTAAACCGTTACTGCCAATGGAGAGCGGTATAGATCGGTCATAACCAACTTTTAATGGCCGAAATTTAAAGAAGTTGATCTTGATCTTGAATATTGAACATGCTATTCATGCCATACGACTTGATATACCTGAAAAATTGCTCGAAAATTGGGTTCATCGAATTCATTCTTGCAAAAGAAGATGTGGAGGCCATTTGAAAGATGTTTTATTCAGACCTTAATTGTATCGGTTATACTTTACACTAACTAAAAAACACCTGATATTTCTTACCAATTAATGTGTTTTTTTTGAAAAGAAATCATATCACTCAAATTGGAAAACCTTTATATAAAATTGTTGTGTAACTGACTGACTGACCATTAATCAGCGTCCTGGACAAACACGTATTGTTAAACTCATGCAATTGGGAGTGCGATATAAGTTAAGATTGATTTTTTCAAAATTCGGGTTGTTGGTGGTAAACACTGGCGGTGCAGTTTATCAGGAATAACCGCATTCCGGCCAAACCTGTAGGAATTGCCACTTAGAGTAGACGTATTGGGGGCGGAACAATTGAACGTGGCTCGAAATGACAGATAAACGCATTCCATCCAAATTCGTGACACTAAATCAGTGACTTTTGCATAACCAGTAGGACTTACGGCGCTGCCACCAACTGCCACGGGATTTTTCAAATTTCGATTTGTTGGCGGTAAAAATGGACGTCCCGATATATTATATATCTATTATCATATTTGGACAATCATGAGCGGTCACAACCATAAAATATGGTATGTGTATGTTCGTTCTTGGAGCAATAATTTGTACCCGACAAGTAGACAACCATGCGGCAGGATAAACAATAAGTTCATGATTGTAGATGTAAATTATCATAGTGGCTACAACACCTAGCTTAAAGTTGGTACCACACGTCACAAAACTCCTTCATACATGTTCATTTCAATATGTGTTATTGTAACTTTGGCGTATTGGTTGGTATCTTGGTTTGGGGCCCTGACATCGAAAAAGATGATACTAGTAATATCGTGGATACATTTTTAAAATTTTTTTAAATTGCTGGTTTCGTCGGATTTAACTAATATTCGTCTATATATTTCGAAGGAAAAGTTCAAATTCAAGCAACGGTTTAGGAACTGTGAGCAACAAAACTTAAAAAACTGTTTTTTGTAAGTTTTTCGTTGGTATGAAAAATTTGAAAAAAATTCGAAATTAAAATTAAAAACGGTTTATTTTGCGAGGATGACTGTCTGATTGCAGGTATTTATAGGTTTAATGGCAGTTCGTACCCCGCCATAAAAAGTATGAGCGCAAAATAAGAATATTTGTTAGTTGGGATAAGAACTGATACCATTCAATTTTTCATCTTCGGTATACAAGTTGAAAATCTAAACGAATCTTTAACACCTAGTATTGTTTGTAGTTTGTGTCATGATAATCGTAAACGATGAGGAAGTGGAAGTGTACGGTAAGTACTTTGACAGTAACTGTTTCTTAGAATATCACTTTTCAATATTAGACACCAAGGGAACACCAACCATTTGGAGACAAACATTCCTTCATGCTACGGAATGGTATTTTTGTGTAACTAAACAAACTGGAATTGGAAGGACTATTAGGTGGAAATCCGCTGAAGTCAAATCTATCACCGGTCCAGCTGCACATTCGGGAAAACTATCAATACCCAGATGCTCAAACTTAAATAACAATTATACATAAACGTCATCAAGTTTTCGGAGTACTCTAAACGCAGCGATTCAAGTTCGATTCAAAGCCCACATCTTCTAACTCAGGCTGAACTAAATATTTTACTGAGAGATTTGGAACTGACCAAAGATAAAGCAGAATTACTAGCATTTCGGATGAAACTATACAACGTTTCGTATTACAGAGCCCGTGATATACCTTACACAAAATTTTATACGACTATGGATCAAATATGCTTCTGGAGGGATATTCCAGGGTGTTCCAAGAACTAAATCAACCATATAATTCAAAGGACTGGCGGCTATTTGTACACAGCAGCAAAGAGAGTTCTAAGATAGTACTTTTACATAACGGAAAGGAGAAACCATCGAATCCCATCGCACATTCTGCTAACGCGACAGTATCCTACCACAGGCTTACCTTGTTTATACGACGCTTTAACACGAGTTCACTCGAGCCGTTTTGGTTTGACACGCACGTATAAACACATACCATAACCGTATCCAAAAAATTAAGCGTATCATCCAGAATCGGCTTTTAAATGCGATTTAACGACTGCTAAACCGTGTTAAATGTCCCTATAAACACATTCTTTGCCAACACCCTTGTTAACAGCTGTTTTTTGTTTATGCTTTCGTAACCAGGGTAGCCACTATGAAAAACTTGTAAGCGCTCCTTTTTCAGATTCCGAAATATGAAGTGCGAAGATTTTTTATCTAATTAAAATTTTGGCATAAATACGGATTAACTACAACTCTCCCTGGTGTATAACAAAATTTTGCCATCGACAAAAGTTTCTGCGATGTGTCAAAAAATTTATTTTCCAGATATGGGCCTTTTAAGCTTGAGTATATAATCAGTAATAGCTCAGTTTTGTGTGCTCCGATCTGGTTCGGGTTATCACAACAACAGAGGTGGTTCCAAGTCCGTATATAAATATATTAATTTTTATTAACACTTTGGGGTCAAGTTGCAAACATATAGCGCGGATTTGTGTAAATAATTTTGTTGAACGTAAATATATCCGGCCTTTGAAGGGTTAGTACACAGTATTATACCTTAGAAAATGATTGCAGTGCTGTCTTTTATCTGCGAAAAATATAAGTATAGTGTTTGAGAAAAAGCAGATTTTTATCAAAAAATTGAAAATCATAATAATAGGAAAGGTCAACTATAAATACAACTTAATTGTAACACGGGAGGCACACCGAAAATTATTATCAAAATGACTTTGTACAGCTCCATACGAAAGCCTAGAAAATTATCAACGAAGTTGATCGAAATATTGGAAACTAAATAAATTGTGATAAAAGGAAAATTATACAACTTCGTTTTGTTTTTTTATATCTATGACCTCGAGTCGACACTAAAATTGAAAATCATAATAATAGGAAAGGTCAACTATAAATACAACTTAATAAACAAAATTTCTAAAAATACTTTGGATCGAAGACAAAACGAAAACGGAGATACAATTTAGTTTGTTAATATGTCAAATTCTTCATCGACTAAAAACGAAAATATTTTTGATAAATAACGTACATCCAAAATTTTCGTAGATGGGTGACATTTTGCATCGAATGAAAAATAATATTTTTCCAATAAACAACCCACAAATATGGTAGCTGATATGTGAATTTTTTTATCACACGGATTTGTAATTAATATTTTGTTTGAATTTTCGAATTTTTTAATTGAATTGAAAAATAATTGTGTGGAAATTCATAATTGTTATAAATAGTGAAGATAATGTGCCATAATGTGCGTGACCGCATTGCCACAGTTCGCATCAAAGCGCAATATTTCAACATCTCGTTAATTTGTGTGCACGCACCGACAAAGGATAAAGATGCTGAGGTCAAAGAAACATTTTATGAGCGCCTGGAGGAAGTATATGAACGCTGCCCTGACCACGACATTAAGATTATTCTAGGCGATTTTAATGCCAAATTAGGAATGGAAAGTGTCTTTCGGCCAACCATCTGCAATCACAGTCTACATGATACCACCTCCGATAATGGAATAAGACTGATAGACTTCGCCGCTGCAAAGAACATGGTAGTTGGTAGCACACGATTCCAGCATAAGGACATTCATAAGGCGACCGGGATATCTCCTGATCAACGAAAGAAGAACCGGATTGATCACAGGCACTCTTCTAGTGTAATGGATGTACGTGTGATTCAAGGTGCAAATATCGACTCGGATCATTACCTCGGATCATACCGGAGATATCAATATACTATCGACAGAAACTCTCTCTCCTGCTAGAGCATAATATCCCCCTCCTGAAGACCCAGATTCGGAGTGGAAGCACATCTCCCATTCTTTCGAAATCGCTACAATGACTGAACTTGGCTATCAAAAATCGCGGAAGGATAAGCAATGGTACGACGAAGTATGTCGCATTGCAACTGATGAAAAAGACGCTGCACGTATGGCAACGAAACAGTCAGTTACAACGCGTGCACCGAGTGAGCGGTACAAGAAGCTGAGAAGGGAGGAAAACCAACTATTTTGGCGAAGAAAAGAAGATCGACCAACGGCCCTAATAATGGGCTGCCCTCCTGCAAGGACGAGAATGGGAATCTGGTGACTGAGAAGCAGTGTGTGCTCAAAATGTGGAGAGACCACTTTTCAGCACTACTCCACTCAGATTCTTCCACTGAAGATCAGGAGGTAATGATAGTGGAAGATAGTATAGATTGTACCCCCCCAACCAAGACGAGATTAGAACGGCGATCTCTCGCCTGAATAATAATAACGCCGCTGATGCGGATGGCCTACCCGCTGAACTTTTTAAGGCAGGTGGCGAAGGACTGATAGCCCACATGCATCAACTGATATGCGGTATATGGCTGGGTGAATCTATGCCAGACGATTGGAGTCTCTGTGTGTTATGTCCTGTATTCAAAAAGATAGATCCGTGTGTCTGTTCCAACTATCGCGGTAGGAGGTCTTGTCGAGCGTATTATGTGAAAAACTAAAGCCATTTATTGAAAACCTGATTGGACCTTATCAGTGTGGTTTTAGACCAGGCAAGTCCACAACTGACCAAATATTCACGCTACGCCAAATCCTGGAAAAGACCCACGAAAAGCAAATCGATACATACCACCTTTTTGTCGATTACAAAGCTGCTTTCGATAGCCCCATACGGGGAAAACTGTACGAAGCTATGTCTGAACTTGGTATTCCGGCAAAACTGATTCGCCTCTGTAGAATGACCAAATCAGCTGTGAAAGTGGGGAAAGACCTCACTGAACCATTCTGTACCAAGCGAGGACTTAGACAAGGCGACACACTTTCGTGCAATCTCTTCAACATCTTAATGGAGATAATAATGAGAAAGGCTGCAGTAAATACGAACAAGACCATTAACACGAAAAGCCATATGTTGCTGGCGTATGCTGACGACATAGACATTATTGGGCGAAATTTGCGAGAGGTTACTGCAGTATTTTCAAGAATCGAAAAGGAATCAGCAAAGGTGGGTCTTGCTGTCAATGAGGGCTAGACAAAATTGATGGTGTCAACGACTAGAGAAACCTCTCGACGTGGTCCGCACCTGAACGTTGACAACCGATTTAATTTTGAAGTGGTAGATAAATTTGCCTACCTTGGATCCGCCGTGAACAAGGACAACAACGTCAGCCTGGAGATAGATAGGAGAATTGTGCTTGCAAATAGATGTTATTTTGGGCTCAGCAAGCAGTTTAGGAACAAAGCCCTCTCTCGACGGACAAAAGTCCAGCTACAGCAGACTCTCATTTTATATGTCTTGACATATGGCTCCGAAACTTGGGCCATATCGCAAGCGGATGAAATACACCTGGGAGTTTGCGAGAGAAAAATTCTCCGTAAAATATATGGTCCTGTTAGGGAAAACGGCGAGTACCGACGTCGCTGGAACGCAGAGCTATATGATCTCTATTCTGACGTGGACATAGCTCGACGAATCGAAGTGGGCCAATTGCGTTGGCTAGGCCATGTTATCAGAATGGATGAAGATTAGCCAGCGCGAAATATTTTTGATAACGTACCCGATGGAAGCGGGAAAAGAGGACGACGAAGACTTGGTGTTGCCAGCTGGCGAGAAAAGGCGAAGGATAGAGCCAGTTGGAAGAATATGTTGAAATATGTTTAATTTGTTTGTTTAATTTATATGTGTAAGATGTCTGACCTCATGAAGTTGTAATATAGTCAGTAAAAGTAAGTAATGTGCCAAAGCCGAAAATGCTACCGTTGTGTTTATAATTTTTAACGAACAACACTAAACAAGCATTAACTAAGAGATTTTTGGGAGCTCTTTTTTCAGTCTTCTAAAGGTTGCCCTTCTTAGGGGATAGTGGATTTGGACGACTTTCTATTCGAGATTTATATGTGAGTCTGGATCTTTTTTAATAGTGAGAATTATGAGATCAGCATTGAATTGGTTGTTAATAACAAATAATGGGGCATTTGAGATTTTTCGAAGAGTTTTTGATTAAATCCGCTGCAAAATTTCCAAATTAGAGTTCGAGGCTGTTCCCTACAGCTGAATTTCATATGTCCATATTGGCTTGATGATACATTTGAAAATCAATAGTTTACTTTCGAGCGAGAGTGGAGATTCAATAGTATTTCGAGAGACTTTCGTTTTGCCTGAATATGGATATGTTTTCTCTATGTGGGTCGTTTGTCAAGATGTATTCCGAGATATTTTACTTCCACTGCCTGTCGTATTTCTGCCTCATTTAGAGTTATGGGAGGGCAAGATTCACGTTTTAAAGTAAACGTGACTTAGACTGAATTTGTATCATTGACTTTGATCCTCCAATCACTTAGCCAATTTGTCGATACATTTTTGGAGGCAGATCCACAACAAGACTTCTAATTTCAAGTCCGCCTGTTAGACGGATATTTGAGGAAAAATCAAATAAGGTGTTGGACCCAAAAGTATACCTTGTTGTACAACTTCTGAACTAAATTCATCACTTCCTTTGACTTAGTAATATGGATTTCGAATATACGAGTTGAGAAAGATATACTAGTTGTATTTAATTTGAATAGTAAGCCATCGTACCAGACTCTATGAAATGCTTGAGAGATATCGACAAATGCTGCAGTGCAGTACTGCCCCTTGTCAAAAGACTGATTTATCGTTTCTTGTTTTATGGTACTATGCTCTGTCCTAAACCCGAATTGATGGTGAGGAAACGAGAAAAAAAGGCGAGAGCGGTTAAGAGAAAAGTAGGCCATCCTTTGTAAGTTTGTTTAGAGTTGCGGGAGCAATAATATCATAATTTGGAGCTTTATTGGATTGGAACTTACGTATGACATCTTTTGTTCCGGATTTAGAGAATTTCCTATAAGCAAATCAAGTTGATGTGTTTGTTCCAAGAAGACTTAGTTGAGATTGGATATCCGCATTGTTGGATCCGAATTAATTTGGAGTAACTACCTCTTGATGTTGTAATATAGCCAATAAAAGTAAAAAAATAAATACCTCTTCCAAGTTTTCTGCAAATCTAGCAGCCTTTTCAGAGTTTGTTTTTGACCAGGAGTTTTCTAACAAGTGGCCTATGTTCTCCTGTTTTTCTATGGTTTACCCGTCTATTTTGTTGCTTACGCGGTCTATATCAGATTCATAATGTGTGTTATCTTACTGTTGTAATATATCTGTAAGTTCAGAAGTAAGTGCGTTAAGAGTGAACTTATTCGAGGAGTATCGTCTTATTTGCCATCGCTTGCAAAGTTCGCCCTTTACGTCAAGTTTTCTCCTTACAGTAATGAGGCACCTTGTAGAAACTTTGTTTTAGAGTAGAGTTCCACGGAGCATGTCGAATGCAGAGAATTAAATGTTCAGATTTACTGATGCGCTGACGAGTTCGTTCTAGTATTGCCAATTCGTTTCTCTAGTGTGAAGCTTAATTTGAGATTCCATGAGAGTTGGTGTAGAATTTTCTGTAGACAAGTCACGTGCGAGATTCGGCAGACACGTTTTTCGATATACACAAATCAATGAGATCGGGTATTTTGTTAATGTCTGTTGGCTACTATGAGGGAGAATTTGGGGATATGATGTTAAGAGAGAGATGGTAAATTGACAAAAGCATTGGCCGTCGCTTTGGAGTTATAACACGATAGCCCCATGGTGTGTATTTAGCATTGTAATCTCCGCATGCTAAGAATTTATGCTCTAAATATAAGAAAAACAAATCATATTGTTCTCTCTTAATGGTTTGTGTTGGGGGACTATATGCAGAGGATATAGTTACAGGGCCAGACCTGCCTTCAATGAATATGATCGAGGCCGTCGTTTCTTTGTATATATATTGTGAATAGTTTTGGCGCCCAACGTGTGCCAGTTTTCTGGTGATCCGTCAAAGACACTGAAATCTGGTGATATTGAATCCACGGCTGCCACAGGGACAATTATTTAATTACCAGAATTTTAAACAAATGTTACCAAAAATTACCAAATTTTTAAATTTTTTTATTTAGAACATTAAGGGTAGTATTCTAAAAGTCCCGAAAGTGAACGTAAACGCAAAAGCCAACGCGAACGACAAAGTCAAAAAATTGTAGTTAATATATCACTTCGCGCTTGCGTTTGTTTACAAAAGCTGCCTGTCACTGGCATATGAGGTTTATAGAGTTACCAAGCTAAAATAAACAATTATAGATCAGAAAAAGTTATCTTGAGTGAAATGCTCAGAATGAAAAAGATTAAAAAATTTAGCTCTATTTCAGTAGATCAACAGATTTTAAGATTGCTATTATTTATAATACTGCAAATACCAACAATATTCACATAAAATGTGTTAAAAACCTATACTATTTTGGGGTTCAATGTCAAATAAATTTCCCCATCTATATTAAATTAGTTGTCTTTTCAAAAACACGTGCCATTTGGAGGTACATATGTATTGATTGTAATGTATTGGTTCTTTTGTTTATTATTGTCAACATCAACTGATGTCCATAAATTTTAAATATAATTATAAGTTTTGCAACACATTATTTATTTGAACGTTCCATTTCAAATTTTATTATTCTAAATAAGAATTTCAGTGCGTAAATAGCAAAATTTTGAATTATTTAAAAAAAAATTTCAGCGCTATCCGTCG
This sequence comes from Phaonia tiefii, assembly GCA_963931995.1. Classification (NCBI taxonomy): domain Eukaryota; kingdom Metazoa; phylum Arthropoda; class Insecta; order Diptera; family Muscidae; genus Phaonia; species Phaonia tiefii. The sequence goes on from OZ008370.1 coordinate 56,512,776, forward strand.
AATGCATTTCATCCAAAATTGGCAACTACTTATAAGCAATGAAATGCAAAATACTTCCATCTGCCTATCCTCGATCGACATTTTTCTTTAAATTTGTAATTTCTTCAACTAACGCGAAGAACTGTGGCGTGTTCAATTTGACAGCTGAAGTGATCAATAACGTTGCGCTGCGTTTTATAAACTAACGTAACTCAACGCAGGTAGTCACCGAACATCTGTAACGTTTTATAAACTACCAAAACGACAAAAGTAACGCGAAGTGACTGATTCACGACTTATAGAATACCACCCTAAATGTTTATTTAAAATAATTCGTTACAGGAAATCATATTACATACATACATACATCAATAAAAAAATAAATAAATTGTTTCCCATTACATCCCATGAAGGGATCGGGGAGAGCTTGACACAACCAGTGAGCAGTGCTCTTTCGAGTTTTATACTCACTGATTGGGACCTACGGTTTTACACCGGTTCCGAACGGTATTTTGAGAAGCTTTTTCATCAACATACATCAATATACAGATTAAAAAAAAGCAAAAAAAAACAGCAGACAGTTGTCCGAGGCCTTCGGCCACGGACTGTCCCTACAGGCTGTGTCAGAGACACGGACATTAAGTTTAACGTAGAATACGCCATCCGATAAGACAGAAAACATATATAACAATTAATGATAAATGATAAACGTCAACTGTCAGCTGCTGTCAAACAGCATCAAGCAGCATTGTTATTTTGCTTACTTTCATTTAACATAAAAATGTATGAATTAATTTTTTCATATATTTTTTATAACTATATATCCATGTTAAATTCAAATTCACATTTAACATTTTGTTTCACTTAAATACATAAGTAAATATACGAAATTTCAATATTTCATCAATCAAAACAACAGCCGAAGGTTTGTGTCCACACTGAAACAGCAGCATAGATTGTGTTCACGCTACAAACTCAAACACTCAACCAAACACCACACATATGTTTGAGTGTATGTGTTTAAACAATTTTCATTTGAGAAATTTAAATATTAGGAAGATATCAACCAATATGAAATGCATATCAAACGAAAGATAACATCTTCATTTACCTACAAAAAAATTTTTAAAAAAAGTTATCCCGCCGTTTCCTCATAATCAATGAAATAAAGATTACAACAATAACAATCTGACATGACTCCCTATACCGTAAGGTAAGACGTATTCTACGCCAAAAAATAAAATATGGCATAACAAAATATAATATTCACTTTGTTTGCATTTTATTGCCTTTCAATTGCAATGCAAAATTATTTAGTGCACAAGAATTCTAACACTTTTATATTTAGACCAATCAAAGCACAAAGAGTTCGTTAGTGCGAAAGAGACGAATATATTTGGTTATTTACTGCGAACGACACAAGCGCGTATTTTGGTTAGACCCATAATCATTCAATTCTCCCAACTAGTGTTGCCCCTGCTTCATGTTTTCTTCTGTTTTCAAGTAACATTGTAGAAGTATGAAATCAAATGCTTTTTCTTATACTAATTATTTCATGTCAAAAGGTTACCAAAATGAATAATATGTTACCATGTTACCAAGCCTTTTAAATGTTACCAATTTTGGTTGGATATTACCAACTGTGGCAACCGTGATTGAATCTATTTCTTAAATTTAGAACTATTGCTATTGAAATATAGCGACTTGAATTTGCTAGTTGAGACTTTTATTAATTTTTAGGCCAAGATAAGGTTTTACACATATTTATTTTATTAATAATTTGGTCTAACTGAACATGTCGATATACACGATTGTTTAAATTTCCTTAAATTCTCCATGTGAAAAGATAAGTGTATGCCGAAAATTTTTGATATGTATTTAAGTTTATTTGAATTTACCGTCAATGGGTATTAACTGGCGAATTTAACACGGGCTTGTCATTGAAGGTAACCAATTCACTTCCCCCTACATTACTCTCTACTAAAATGTGACGAATTTAAAATTTAATACATTAAATGGGCTGGCCTTATTTAAATTGTAGTACTTAAGAGATAAAATTCCCTGAGCAGTCAATTGATGCATGTACGTATATATATATTTTAGATACAAAGTATGTAAGAATGGTGTTTGAAATGAATTGAATAATAAATGGCTGATCAAAAAAAAAAAAAAAAAAAAAACAACTACGAAACTGGTACACTGGATCTATCGATTTCGCTAGTTCTTAAGAACTGGCTACGTATCTAAGAATACCTTCGGGACTGTTTGCTTCACTAGTTTTTTCAGTGTAAAAATAAAATAAGCTAAAGTAAAGAGAATTCAAGTGATCAAATAAAAATTGTCTTAAAGCGAAAGTGGGTCACACATGGTGTGCTTATTTTTTTTTCCTGTTTTTGCTATCAAAAGGATGCTTGCAAGAAATCAAAACTCCACAGCCAAATACACTGTATCACATATTTTCAACAAAATCCTGACCAAATGTTACCGACACCTAATCCCTATGTAAAATTGTCCGTAGAATCCGAATGTGAAGTCAAAATGGTCAAAAGAAGAACCGTACCATATTTGATGTTTTTGTCAATTAGAAAAATGTTCCTGACCTAGTGAGCTTGTAGTATGAACTTCACATACTCGTACATTAGAAAAAGTAAAATTGAGAAAATCCAAATGTTTGTGGAAATTGAACTTTGGATACAACTTCATTCAATCATATATTTCTTGTCATCCATATTCATCGTCACACATTCCTAAGTCACACATCTATAACATCACATTACGAACTTGATTGCGGCTCTTATTTGATTTATCTTTTACAATTGGCGGTGACTTAATAGGATACGTACTACACTGTTTGGGGAAAAAAATTATTGAAATTTTTTACCAAATTTTAGGGTCAGCTAAAACTGGAGCATTATCCTTTTTAAATAGCAGAGAAGTTAGTCTTGTGATTAACACGGAATTTTAAGTTGTCTGTTACTTTCGAGATATTTTTGAAAATGGCTGAAGTGGAAAGTCCACTTCGTTGACAAAACAACGATCTTCTGCAAATGGAAATATTAGCCGAATTAAGAAAATGTATCAAGATAACACAGCGTCGCTTAGTTCAATTAATGTGGAATGTATATTTTAAATTTCTACATTAAACATTTGATGGCATATCCGACTGAAATTGAACAGTTAAGCCCTGATGACAAGCGAGTTGAATTAGAAGGCGTATGTGTTATCGCCAAATCGCTGTTGCTTACAAAACTAGGTATCCGTCGTAGTAGTGTACCTCATAATTGTACCATCTTCCAATTACTAAGTAGTTACTAAGTATGTAGTAGTTACTAAGTAGTTTAGTGGCAAGTACTCAGATTACAAAAATGTGTTCACCTATTTAATAACTTGCTGAATGTTGATTGATCGCTAACTAATATTGAAATGTTTAACCATTTGGTCAACAGCCTTCAAGATGACGATTTGCGTTCAGTTAGAGTTTTCAGATGAATGAAAGAAAATATAGTACCTCATAAAGACTTGCTGAAAGATATGACAATAATTGTCTAACTTTTCGGGACCATATTGATTCTTTATTTAAGTTTAAGAGAATATCTAAGCCATGTGCGTAAGATTTGGGACAAATTATTGACACAATATCAGCTGTACTAGATTCAATTTCCCATCTTTGTTCGGATAAGGAAATAAGACACGCAGCTATAATTAATTTGGTTCTATCGTAAATTGATCCCGATTCAAAATTCGAACAACTCGACTATGGAAATTTATCCAAACTGAGCGACTGTGCTTCCGTTTTGACTAGACGGTGCCAGTTATAGGAAATAAATGACAATCGGCATACACCACATGGACAAGATTATAGTAAATATTCCAAAGCTAAGCCATATTATAAAGACAACAAATACACAGTTTTCGTTTTCTTGTACTGATGCCAAGGGGGAAGAATGCGTATTTTGTACCAGTAAGGATCTTTCAATTCATTCTTGTTCCACGTTTACCAAGGTTTGAATTGATTGAAATTAATTGAATTGAAAATTGTCGTGCTTCACGTTGTAGTTAGTGTCAGCGTCCTCATGTACCCTAATTCAAAAAACATCGATATTCTTTTGAGTTCTGAAACATTGTTCGAGTTATTGCCAGACGGAGTTCCACTTTACACAAGAACATTTTAGGCTGGATGTGACCGGTAAATATGGAGTTGCAACTAATGGTGATGAGGATAAATTAGATTCACTGAATAAATTGGTAGAAATGTTTTAGGAATTGCAACAGGTTCCAACTTAAAGCAAAATGGCAAAAGAACAATTAGCGTCAGTCGTTTTCATAAGACTGCATATCTGTATATTTGAAGTCAGACAGTCTGTATATTTGAAGTCAGACTGCCTTTCAAATCATGCTCAACGGATTTTGGGGCAGTTTGTTTGAAATAGCGAACACATATTTTTCAAAAATATGAAATGAATGATATTTTGGTATCTTTTATGAATGGTCACATGTCACCTGCAATTAAAAAATTCCAAGTTCGCCTGATTATTTCATTCCGCACCAGTGCGTACTTAGAGCTCACAGTATCACTACGAAATTAAGGGCTGTGGTTGATAATTCAAGCAAACCATCACCTCTGACATCACTAAATGATACTATACATGAAGACTTGATCTCAACGTTGTTGAAATGTCGTCTAAATTAATTTGCCATTACGACTGACATAACAACAATTGGCAGACAAGTCATAGTTCATGAAAATGACTGCATGTTTCAATTCATGTTCTGGCGAGCAAAATACTTATTATTTCAACCCGAATTTGAAAATAAGAAAATATATTGAGTTTCGATAGGGCAACTCAAAAAAAAAAAAAACAACCAAGCGATTTGGAAGTGAGATTATTTCTGATTTTATTCATTGTTAAAATTTTACATGTTGGTTCTTAATAATAACTTATGCTAGTTCGAATCCCTTACGATGCGTAATTTTGGTTTCATTGGTTTTGTTTATTTGTTACGTATGTCTGTTTCGTTTCCTGTTTACAGTTAAGAACGAACAGTGTAATTTCGATTGGTAAGCAAAGTGTGGTAAGTATTGGATATAAAGAAATTATTTGGAATCGCAACATTGTCGTTCCAAATAATTTGGCTTTATATTTCTTTAAGTTCAATTGTACAATTGTATTTTGTATGTTGAAATTATTATTTTGATCGATAGGCAAAATAAAGTAAGTATGTATGTATGTGGCCATAGGAAATTATTTGGAATCGCAACATTGTCGTTCCAAATAATTTGGTTTTATTTTCTTAGCAAGTTTTATGAGAAAAGTGGGTTGTAAAAATTTAAATGTACGAAATTATTTGGAATCATGAGTGTGGTTCCAAATAATTTAGCTGAGTTTTTAGTTTTATTTATTTTGTGGGTTTTTTATGTGATCTCAATTTTCGATGTCGTAACACCCCCACCGTTAGATTGAGGCTCCGACGAAATTACAAATTTTTGTTTAGATTTAGAAATTAGCATTATGCATATAGTTATTATGCATATTACTACTATTACATCAATACTGTAACTTATTGTCGTAGATTTATTGTTATGGTAAATGACTTGATCTAGGTTATTTTTATATGTTATTTGTTCCATGAAAAGGGATTCGAGTTTTATGTTATTCAGTGTAAAATTTTCGGTTTCTTTAACCTTTGTTACAATATTGGGTAAAATAATTTTATCATAAATTTTTATGTTTACATTCATATATGTTTTATTTAAAGTATCAATCTGACAGTTTTCAAATTTGATTATAAAATTTCCAGTTTGTTTTAATTTCCTTTTGTTACAATTATGGGTAATATTTAAATAAAAGTTCTTAAATATTAAGACACCTGGAATTATTTCCATTACTTCTGTGTTTTTTAAAAATCTCATTGAGCATTTGCCTCTTCAAATAGTAAAATATTCTTTAAGCATTCATTGTTTACTTTTATCATATTTTTCATTAATTTGTTTTTCACATTAGTTTCGAATATATTATTGTTTAAGTCAACCAATACCTCGTTTGTGTCGAGAATGATAGATTTATTTAACATATTAGGGATTGGTTCGAACTGAATTCTTGAAAAGTAGGTTTCAGACACATGGGAAATTTGTAGAATAATTACTAAACTCTCGTTATGAAATGCCACTGAAACTTTAATGTCCTTATAGCAGCTATCAAAGTCGGTTATGAGGTCTAGCTCTGTTTGGATGTTTGAAGGAATTATCCCTAATTTACTAGAAATTGTAAACTGTCCTATATCGTCTATATGATCTTTGAATAGGAGAATGTCATTATTTATTTGATAAATTTGTGTCACGTACGTAAATTCTTCTTCTAGCGTAACTATTTTGTTTTGAAGGATGTTTTTGAAATCGTCTAAGTATTTTCCGATTTTATATTGTTGTCGATTTATATGGCTTGTTATGTTCTGTATTTGTGAGGATATAAAATTATTAACCTGTGTAAATGTATCCAATTTTTCAGTTATATTAATTTGTCGGTCATTGAGAGATTTAAGTTTGTCTTCTATTTCGTCGTCACTATCCATTGTTCCTGCTATTAGTTTAAGTCATTTTCCTATTATATTCGCCAGTCCGCGTTTTGATTTAAAATGAGGATGTAAGTTATCAACTTTAACTTGAAGTAATTCAAAGTTCTTATCAATTGTGTCCAAAAGGGGTTTATTATTAATTGTAGTTTTCCTGAGGCTATTGATATTTTCCGTTATAATATCCAATGTCTGTTCGTATTTGGTCAGGTTCAAGATGTGTAAGATTTTATTATAATATTCAATAGGTCTGAATTCTCCGGTCTTTATCGGTACGTATCCGTTATTGTTGGTCAAGTCCTGGATGTCCATCGTTTGAGCCGTAATAGTTGTAATTAGAATCAGTATCAGTATCCGGTCCATGGCCTAGAAAGAATTGAAAGTTATTTTTTAGTTTTTATCGTCGGATTGTCTCTGTCCTGGTATTGTTTCTTTGGTTTAACATGTGTTTTATAATATTTTAATTTTGTTACAGAGTTTTCTATGTGATCATTGTCTATTTTCCTGCTATCTATTTTTCTGAACTTCCTGTGATTTTTGCCACCTCTAATTTCTTTAATGAAATTTGTTCCATCTTCTAAAATAACATATTCTCTACCTTCATTCAGTTTGTGAATTGTCTTTTCCTTTTTCGAGACCACTAGATCGTGTATATCTTTATAGGAGTCTTCCTGAATTTTTCCATTAATGAAATCTATAGGTTTATGTCCAGTGGTACTATGAATAGTGTTGTTATAGAATCCTATGATACTGATCATTTTTTCTTCTATTGTCTCGCTATTATTCTTGTCGTCATGTCTCAGTAGTCTTAAGTGTTAATTTATTGTGTTATGTAATCGTTCGATGTCGGCGTTTGATGTATGATTGCTGTTAGACGTATAGTGTATATGTTTTCTTCTGTTAGGAATTGTTGCATCGGTATGGCTTTAAATCCGAGTTCATTGTCGACGATGATTTTATCTATCTTCCCGAGGGTATTGATCATTTGAAGTAATTTTGTTTTATACTCCGTCCAAGATCTTCCGTTTATCTGATATGCCATTGCGAATTTAGAAAACTTATCTATAACCGTCATAAAAAGACTTTTGTTCAAGGAATAAAAAACATCTATGTGTATGATTTCTCTAGGTTTTGACGGTGTATCAATTATCTGAAGCGGTATTTTAGGCGGATTTCTATCATATTTTTCGATATTGCATACTTCGCAGTTAGTTATGAATTGTGTGATTCTAATTATAAATTTTGGATTGTAGATCTTCAGTTTTAATTCTTCGAAAACAGCTTGAATGCCTCTATGATTTTTGTCCAAATGTTCCACTTTAATTAGTTCTGTTAATTTTAATTCGTCTTCCATATCTTCGAGTAAAGTTTTACATCTTATTGTCCTTAATCCATTATCATTCGAAAATATTTCGTCAATAATTATTACGTTGATTTGGGTAGGGTGAAAATGGTTTTTCAACAATGTGATAACTGAAGCTCTGTCTAATTCTTTAAAGTAAAAGATTATTGTAGTTTTGCCAAATATGGTCAATGATCTTATTTTGGTCGAGCCCGATGTAATTTTCTTGATTATAGTTTGGTTTTTATAAAAATTTGTTGGGGTACTGCATTCTGTGATCATTGTATTTTCTTCAATCGTGTTAATATCTGTTGTTTCGGGCCTTATTCTGGAAAGTGCATCAGCATTTCCATTTTTGGTGCCTTTTTTGTATCTGATCTCGTAATCGAATTCAGTTAATTTCTGTCTACAACGAGCCAGTTTAGAGTTAGGTTCTTTTATCGAAAATAACCATGTCAAGGGTTTGTGGTCTGTTTCTATTATAAATTTTCTACCAAAGAGATAGGGTCGAAAATATTTGGTAGCCCAGACTATGGCTAACAACTCCTTCTCGATAGTACTGTAGTTAATTTCATGTTCTTCTTCCAAAACATATAGGTCGATCATTTTGTGATAATACTGCACCAAGGGCATAGTTACTAGCGTCTGTGGTTAGAGTAAATATTCCTGAAAAATCTGGATATACTAGGATAGGATCGCTAGTTAAAATCTCTTTCAAAGTTTCGAAACATTGGAGATATGATGGGTCTGCTATGTTTAAGTTTGCATCCTTTTTTAAATATTTGGTCATGGGCTTGGCTAGATGAGAATAATCTTTAATGAATTTTCGGTAATATCCCGTAAGTCCTAGGAATTGCTTCATTTGGTTTGGCGTCTTTGGTATCGGAAAATTCACAACGCATTCTACTTTTGGTGGGTTTGGTTTCACGCCATCTTGAGTTACAAATATGTCCAAGAAATTGTGTTTCTCTTTTACAGAATTCGGACTTGTCTAGTTGAACTTTCAAGTTCGCGTTCTGCAAGCAATTGAAGATAAGTTTCAAACACTGTATGTGCTCCTGAAGCAAAGTGGAAAATATTATAATGTCGTCGAGATAAACGAGACATATTTTATTAATATACTCCTTCAGTACAGTGTTCGTCAGGCGTTGGAATGTCGCGGGGGCTGTTCTAAGTCCAAACGGCATTCTTAAGAATTCATAGTGTCCTCCTTCCACAGTAAACAGTTTAATGTACATCAGACTCTTCAACTTCGATCTGGTAAAATCCCTTTGCCAGATCTAAAGTAGTAAAATACATACTTTTTCCCAACTTGTCGAGGATTTCATCAATGTTTAGTATTGGATACCGATCGTTGCTTCATTCAATTTCCAGTAATCCACAACTAATTTCCATTTCTTATCACCACTGGCATCTTCCCTTTTTGGAACGATCCATATTGGTGCGAAATACGGTGAGCTGCTATGTCGAATTATTCCGTTGTCAAGCATCTCCTGTATCTGCCTTTGTACCCCATCTTTATGGATATAGGGATATCGGTAGGTTTTTGTACAAATTGAAATGTTGTCAATCGTATTTATTTTGTGCTTTATTTCACTAGTAAAGGTTAGCTTAGAATTTGATTCATAGAATACATGTTGGTATTTTTTTATTACTTTTAATATTTGTGATTTTTCCTCAAAATTCATGTGCGATGCACGGATCTGTTGAAGAATTGGTTCTGTTTGTTGAAATTCTTCATTCACAATACAGAAGTTCTTAGAATTCACCAAAGTTATTGCATCAGTATTAAGATGGATTTTGTCTAAACTATCTATAGAGGTTTGTATTTCAAGTTTAAAATTATGGACATTGTATATGCCTTCTTTTAGGATTACGTTTCCCGTGTTGTTTCGTTGTTCTGAAAAATTAGCAACTCCATTTTCTTCTGGTACTATAAACTGTACTGTGCGTGCACCCGCATAAAGTAAGGGAATTTTCATATTATTTATCATCAATCTGTCGCTCGTGTAGTCTATTATCGCCCCAAAACGTTTCAGAACATCATTCCCAATTATTGCGTCATAATAATCGTGGAATTTACATTCTATTAGTTTAAATATTTCCTTATCAGCTCTAACTCAGAGAATAAAGGAACTCGATATATGGTAGTGGTCTTAACGTGATTTTGAAGTGTTTTCAGGGTCAAAGGTCCTGTTTTTATTTTCCATTTTGGATCACATAAACCGGGATTCACTATTGAATGGCTTCCTCCGGTATCTATAATAAACTTTAAATAATTTTTTACGATTATATGGGGTAATTCTCCCCGGAGGCTATAGTAAGAAAATTTTGGGATGATTCGGTATTACTCTGAGCAGTGTTATCTGATGGTTGGTAACTAATGAAGGGTTCTTGGTAAATTGTATATTCTTGTTCTGTGATCTTCTCTTCTTCATTGTTGTCATAAGCATATTGATCATTATCACAGGGTTGATTATTATTCTGTACCATATATATACCCATTGGTTCTGCGGCTGGTTGGTTGTTTCCTTGATAGTAATTAGGTTTTCGAATATTTTGTTGAGGATAATACTGATTATTATGCTGGTTCGAAGGGTTTCCATTGTATTTGTTTGGTTGATAATTGTTATCCCTTGGTTGCTAATTATCCCCCTGAAAATTTTTATTATATTGATTGCCTTGACTTTGTGCCGGATTGTAGTTATTATTTCCTTGATTATATCTACACTCTAAACTTTTTTTGTTGAATTTTACTACGATAATCGTAGGCAACAGGATGCCCACCAAAAAGGCTTTGTTTAATTTTAAACAAAAATTGCTTAATGTTTTACCCTTTTTTTGTCGCAATTTAACCAAATATGTGTAATTTTGCAGCAATTTTGTTTCATTTTAAACAAAAATATCTTAATGCTCTACCCTTTTTTTGTCGTAAAATTTAATCAAATATGTGTAATTTTTAACAAATTTTGTGTAATAAAAAGACTGGGACTAATTTTTTTTTGGTCTTTTCAACCAAATTATTTTTAATGAAACATCAATCAATTTAATACATTTAATTCTAAAAAAATAAAATAATTGAATTCATTTGAAATTAAAATAAGTGAACTTAAAAAGTCAAAAAAATATGTATGTATGAACATACAATGTATTTATAGTTTTTTCTAATTGTGCTAATGCACTTTTTTTTTGTTTAAATTTTATGAAGGTATATTTTTTATGTTTTTCACAGTCTTTGCTGCCCAAATTTTTAATGTTCACTTATCTTTCTGTATTTTTTTCCTGCACACTTGCTAAACTGATAATAAGCGATGCTTGCAAGCCATGGCGTCATCTGCGTCATGTGGAATTTGCGTACGCGAGAAAACACAATAATGGCATTTTTCGCCAACGCTTGAGGACTATTCAACAAATACTTCAAATAATGTAGTTTATGTCTAATAAATAAAAATACACTGTAAAAAATTTTATAACAAAAAAAAATTTCAACTAACGAAAAAACCAAAAAGATCAAGGGTTTTTTTACCGTGTATTATTTTTTTAGAAAGGTCTATCCTTCACCTATACCATATCAAAATATAAAAATGGGTTCTTTTTTAGTTTTTTTTATATACTTTTTAAGTAGTGTCACTTCTAGTAATACGTACCGAAAGTTTTCGAAATAATTCGAATAACAGCGAAAATATCAGGTCACATTCTTACACATTTAAAAAATAGTTCAACAATTCTAACATTTTTTAAATGTTTACAAATAAAAAACCATCAACAATTGTTTATATTATTTGTCATGTTTTTATTAATTTGTGTTTTATTTTATTTACATTTTTTTAAGTTAATTATTTGTAAGAAATTTTGCGCTGCTCAAATGAATGTTTGGCGACAGCTGGAAAATATTCAATTATATTTGCAGCCTCGTTTTCACTTATTTTACGAAGCGAAGCGCAATACTTATTAGATATTTTTATGCATCTGTACTTATTGTGATGAATTTCATGTAAAAATCGAGATGCATTGAACCCGACCCCCTCAGATATCGATGAAATTTTGTTCATAGCTAAATTTGATCAATACAAACAAACTCTCACTTTTAGAAATGACTGTTTTGCGATTTTTTGGGCGTGGCACAGTGGGAAAGTTTTCGAAAAAACGCGAAAATGGTCGAAAAGAGCTCCATTTGAACTACAATAACTCAGAATCGGCTGAACCGATTTCCATGATCTTGGTATCATTCAAAACATATTTTAACAGGCTTTATGACACGTTTAAAAAAAATACACTGTAAAAAATTTTTTAACAAAAAAAAAATTTTAACTAACGAAAAAACCAAAAAGATCAAGGGTTTTTTTACAGTGTATAATATTTTTAGAAAGGTTTATCCTTCACCTATAGCATAGCAAAAAATAAAAATGGGTTCTTTTTTAGTTTTTTTTATATAATTTTTTAAGTAGTGTCACTTCTTGTAATTGCCCTTATATTTTATATTTACAGGTAAAATAAATAAACATTGTCCCAGGAAAATTATGAATATGTTTTAACCCCAAAAAGTTCTTGCTTGCCTTAAAAATTGCTATATAAATGCACCTGATGAACGTACCGAAATTCATAATTATAAACAGTTTCGAGAAGGCAAGATATCCCATTACAATTTTTATTTGAGTGAATATGAATTCAAACAATAAGTACAGATGCATAAAAATATCTAATAAGTGTTGCGTTTCGCTTCGTAAAATAAGTGAAAACGAGGCTGCAAATATAATTGAAGCGTGTCATAAAGCCTGTTAAAATATCTTTTTAATGATACCAAGATCATGGAAATCGGTTAAGCCGATTCTGAGTTATTGTAGTTTAAATGGAGCTCTTTTCGACCATTTTCGCGTTTTTTCGAAAACTTTCCCACTGTGCCACGCCCAAAAAATCGCAAAACAGTTATTTCTAAAATGAGAGTTTGTTTGTATTGATAAAATTTTAGCTATGAACAAAATTTCATCGATATCTGAGGTGGTCGGGTTCAAAATTTCAGTTTTATCTCGATTTTTAAATGAAATTCATCATATTGGGGTTGACGCTTGTCTGTTTTATTTTCTTGTCCTTTATATTGCGTTTTGTACGAATTGTCTGATCCGTTCGGTTGTTTCGTGTTAGAAGCCAATATACCGTTTGCCTGTGTAGTATATGCATATCCAGACTGAAACAGTATATCCATAGCAGTTTCTAGAGAGTCTGGATTTCTACATGTTATTATAGTTTTCATGGGTTCGGGCAATTTTTCTCTGAATATGTTCAACGCCGTTTTCGTGTTATTTCGAGCGCATTCACTAGTTGCTGCGCCCGCTCCTAGTAGGGTAAGCGTTTTGTTATTTAAACTCCTAAGGCGAGTTTTAATATCATTATAGAATTCGACACTATTTGTTTTGAACGTCACGCTCTTTAGTTTGTCAAATAGTTCTTCTAAGCTGTGTGTGTCGCCGAAATTATTTATAAGGATTTGTTTTACATCACTCCAATATTCGGCCTGGCAACTTATCTGAATAATTTCCCTAGCTTTCCCTCTCAGTTTGCCCTTTATGATATCGGAAAACAGATATTGAGATGGTTCGTCGTAGGCTCTAAGGATAGGGTGGACTCTGTCTATTAAATTGATAAAAGTTTGGAGATCTCTATAATCTCCATTGAATTCTGGAAGGTTCCCTAAGTACTTAAGGGGATCAATTCTAATAGATAGAGGAGGTGGAGTTGAAGTGTCAGTAGCCATATAGTAAATTTTGTTAAGATAAAACTCAAGAGAAAAGTTTATAGTGAAGCCAAAAAAATTGTTTACCGCTGTCTAAAGTAATTGTTAAATGTGTCTATTCAATTGTAACTTTGAAACTAAATATCGAATAAGAGAGAAACAAATTAACCACTTTCGATGTCACTTAAGAAAACGAGAAAAAAATTTTACGCAAGGTTCTTGTTTAAAGATATTTTCTGTTTGTTTTTTTTAATAGTGTATTTATTTAATTTTTATTAAATTATTTTCTTTAAATCACTGGAGGGTCCCGTGGGAATCGCAGCAATATATTGAGATTTTATTTTCTTTCTTTAAGATAAAAATTAACCTTAATGAATTTATCTGTATTTCTTTTTCAATATTTAAAGGACAATTTGGTGATATTTTCATAAAATTTATGAATGTCTTTTACAATATAAATAAAGTGTATGTATAAATATAGAATTAAATCTAGGCTTACTTAGATGTTTTTCTGGGTTGGCTTCTTTGTCGTTTTCAATTTTGTTGCTAGTTGATTGTTGGGGAGCGTCCTCTGTTGCCAATGTTGGAGTTGATTTTTCCTGGGTACTTCACTGATTGGATTTTAGTGGACACTTTGTTGACCTTAGATTTCACTGTTGTGTGATCGTTTTCGGAATTGCTTTTGTTTTATTCACTTTCCAAATGCTTTTGGATTTGTATTATGGTTTTAGTTTTTTTTTTATTAATTATTTATTTGTTTTCTTATAATAAAATTATTCTTTTAATATTTTGTGTTTTTTTGTTTCACTTAACAGTTTTTCTTTATTTAATTAATTTATTTATTATTTTTTTTTATTATCTTTTAGTTTATTAGTCACGCTTCACGCTTCACTTTCATTTACTTATTAATTTACTTAACTAATCTAGTGCAGATTGAGTTCTTTACCGCGTTAATGGGTAAAAACGAACAAAAGTATACGGTTTAATTAATTTACACCAAGGATCCTTTGCGCGGATCCTACCGACTGCGCCACTTATTATTTCAACCTGAATTTGAAAATAAAAAAATATTGAGTTGTGATCCCTTCGATTATTTCGATAGGGCAACTCAAAAGAAAAACAACCAAGCGATTTGGAAGTGAGATTATTTCTGATTTTATTCATTGTTAAAATTTTACATGTTGGTTCTTAATAATAACTTATGCTAGTTCGAATCCCTTACGATGCATAATTTTGGTTTCATTGGTTTTGTTTATTTGTTACGTATGTCTGTTTCGTTTCCTGTTTACAGTTAAGAACGAACAGTGTAATTTCGATTGGTAAGCAAAGTGTGGTAATTATTGGATATAAAGAAATTATTTGGAATCGCAACATTGTCGTTCCAAATAATTTGGTTTTATATTTCTTTAAGTTAAATTGTACAATTGTATTTTGTATGTTGAAATTATTATTTTGATCGATAGGCAAAATAAAGTAAGTATGTATGTGGCCATAGGAAATTATTTGGAATCGCAACATTGTCGTTCTAAATAATTTGGTTTTATTTTCTTAGCAAGTTTTATGAGAAAAGTGGGTTGTAAAAATTTAAATGTACGAAGTTATTTGGAATCATGAGTGTGGTTCCAAATAATTT
The DNA here is from genome assembly GCA_963931995.1 of Phaonia tiefii. Classification (NCBI taxonomy): domain Eukaryota; kingdom Metazoa; phylum Arthropoda; class Insecta; order Diptera; family Muscidae; genus Phaonia; species Phaonia tiefii. The sequence goes on from OZ008370.1 coordinate 56,528,031, forward strand.
AGCTGAGTTTTTAGTTTTATTTATTTTGTGATCTCTATTTTCGGTATCGTAACACAAAATCAGTTATAATTTCAGATAGGATAATATTCTCGGTTCCAATATTATAGCCAATGACTTCTATGTTGACGATTTACTCTCAAATTTGTCATGAGATTGTTAAAATTTAAAAATCGTGGGGATTCAGTTCGGCCAAGTGGTATTCAAATTATAAAAAAGTAATAATGATGAGATCGTGAGGCAGTTAGAGATCCATAACTCAGAGTCTATTAGAAATTTTGGGATCATAGTAAGCAAAGATAAGACAATTTATGTTATAAATAGGACAACAATTTTGGAAATCTTCCAGCCTTGAAGCGGAATTCCTATCCATTTATTCTCGCTTATTCATGCATTTATATTTTAAACATCGCCCCCTGCCACAAAAAGGAACAGAACTATGCTATGCTGTGATTCTTTCACACACTATTTTGAACACATCTACCAAATTTTCCGAATGATGTTCGAGTCAATAGAGGGCATACAGACATTTTTTTAAGTTTATACGTACTTAGACCTGTAACTCCATTTCACATTTTTGTCATGCCTTATAAACAGGTAAAATTACAAATCTCTATCTCCATTATTCGAATTTATCGTATAAAGGACCAGTGGAGCTTGAAGCCAAACTCATGAAATTTAGGCAATTATGGACTGTGAAAGAAAAAAGGAAGGAAATCAGCAACGAACACGTTAATGTCAAAACCGTAAAGCTAGAGCAATGGCATTTGCATATCCTTTAGGACTTATAGCACGGACACCACCTGATAATCGATTTACGTGAGGGGAAAAAGCGGATTTGGCGCTCTATAGTAAATTAACAGATTCCAGCCAAATGCTTTAAGCTAATAAAACTGAAATTTAAACAATATATCTTGTATCTATGCTCAAAAGCAAAAACGTCTTCAAACCTCTTAGGTCGAAATTGATCGAAAGTACAACCTGGCAAATTTTGAAGTAATTCCTCAGATATTACCGAACGTTATAACCGTGAGACTTTGGACTTATCTCATTTACTATTGCAACTTCACATTGCAAGTTGCAAATGTGGCCGTCGGTGGTGCAATGGTTAGTGGGCGCGTCTCTTGTACATGAGATCCTGGGTTCGAACCCTGCTCTGACCACCTAAAATTTCTTTCGGCGGCGGTCACCTCGCATACTGACGGCGACACTATCGAGTATATAGCCATGAAAAACTTCTCAAAATACCGTTCGGAATCGGTGTAAAACTGTAGGTCCCAATCAGTGAGTGAAAATTGGGAAGCGCAGTAACCCTATAACAGTTTTTGAGGATATTCGTAACGCGCTATATCAGTAATTAACAATTCTCTGTAATCGATTTATGCTAAGTTGCCAAAATTGTGTAGCTGTAATTCTAAAGAGCAGAAAAAACTACGTTTTCTACTTTGAAATTTAAAGTGAAATGTATTTATTGCATACTGCAAACGTTTTTCTTAAAAGCTTTTGATGCACACACATACCAAGACGACATGTGCTATATTTCCCATATTTACAAAGTTGAAAATACAGGCAAAGTTTCAAAATGTAAAATTTCATCTCGTTTTTTCCTCAATTGTATTGGGCATGGTTAAGGGCTCAATTATTTTTTATGAAATTTTGTGTGTGTATACTACTGTCACTATATTTTGTAATATGTGCCTGTGTGCCTATTGAGTGAACGGTCTGATATGCTTAACCTGACCAACCATCACGCTTACAATCCCTATTTTACAGTAAAGTCCCGTTTTATGACGTTTTTGTGTTTAGAACTAGTAAAGTATAATTCAGCTTGGATTTACATTTCTTTAATATAAAATTTCCATCAAGCAGAAGCATGACTTCAATTCACATTGTCAGATGATTGTTCCGATGTTTGTGAACTTCTTCATCAGAGGCTTAGTTGTAGGCCACTGACATCTGTTCAAATGTGTCACTAACTGCAAAAATTAGATATTTTCTTAACATTAATCCGATGTATATAATCCAAAGCTTGTTAAGGTCAAAAATATTTCAACAGATCTCATAACAAGCTAAATTCAAATTACACTGGCGGCGCCAACTTCAACGGCCGGTTAAGAGGAAAATTTTTCTTATTAGAATTAGAAAATTTATTAGCCTGGGTTTTAAAACAAAGAAAACTTTATGTTTAATAATTTTTTTTCAGTATGCAATTATATATTAAATAATAGTTAGTTAATCGAAAAAATATATTTTATTTTTAAATCTAATTTAAACTGATTTTAAGTTTTATATTTTATTTATTTAAATGATAACTCATTTGTTAGAAATATCAAAATTCCGCGTTTAGGGCCAAAATCCCGCTTTTTGATCAAAAGCAGTTGGTCAAGTTAGGTATGCCATACGTATGCTGGACTGGTAAGTCGCCCGAAGACGGATCTCCTTAAATATCCCGACATAAACAATGACATTCAGTACGGCCGAATAACAATTATCAGTAGTAACAAGGAATCGCAATTAATTTGAAAGCGAGCCCGAGCATGCTGTTCCGCAAGTAGTTTTGGACGAGGCCACGCCCATCTCGCGTCATATGGAATGACTGTTTTTCCGACGCCGGTGTGAAGCTCTTTTAGCTTCTCCGTGGTACTGCAGTACCCTTTAATCAAGTGTTGCCAGTTTAGCCCTTTTAGGACATTTTTAGCTCTTTTTTGATTTGCTGCTGCTCTTTTTTTGTGGAAAAAATGGCTAGGGGCTTTTTAGGCCGCTTTATATTGTTACGAATAAGTAAAAGCTTTTACTTGCTGTTAATGACTCTACTAAACGTATTTAAATAACAGGCGGTTAGTGCTGCGCCTGAAAGTATGCATTGTAACAACGTACCAGCTCGCTTAACCAGTAGAATGAATTCGCCTCAGTTAAGATAATTCTCCGCCATTCGAGATGTATCTACAAAGATAAGCAACAACAAGGTTCTTGAATTCGCTAGATATACCTTCATTTGAGTATGGTCTTATTGTTTTATATATTCTTTTTCGCGTTTTTTGAAACATGACTATAGTTACTCGTTCTCTTTGTTTTCTTTTGCTTTTTGTTTGCTGACATTTGGTTTGGAATTGTTTACTGTTTCACGTATAAACTTGTAAAAATTTTGATTAGCCCTGGGGCTATTGAAAATTTTGAAAATAAATACTTACCACACTAATGTCAAAATTTTAGTCGATTCAAAATATTTGGTTGAATTCTTATATACAGACTTAACATATGCCCTGGCGTGATATGAACGTTTGATGTTGAAAAGAATTGCTTCAATAATACCAGATTGGGGCAATGGTTCAAACCAACCAACAAAATAACATCAATAATATTTCGTTTTGTGTGTTAAAATTATTGTGTTAAATACAATACAAAAGTGTGCTAACAATAAAAAGTGTAAACCACATTTAATATTCAATGTGTTTCACCAAAACGACATGAAATGTTAAAGTTAGAAGTTCTTGTATTTCCACCTGGTGCAAATTACTTTTCGTCAAATATATCTCTATCACACCGACCGCACCACAAAGAGTGTGAAAGGGAACGTCAGATGAGTCAAATTTTATCTTTAAAGACTGGCTAATCGCACAAGTCACAATCACATCACTTGACATTTTTGACGTCACATAATAAACAAACTAAGTATTTGCTGTATGATTTTAGTAAATTTGTATGTATAAATGAACACAAGGAAAACATATGTATACTTCATTAACAAAAGTCATACGTCAGGTACATACATAAATTCGTCAAAGGATGATGTCAAAAATGAGGTGAATATGAAAGTGATTTACATGATCAGGCCCTATATATGTATATCAGTGATGGCCACAGACTTATTGCGCTTGTGTGTGAAGCAGAATAAAACGAAGTTCAATTTGATGTATATTTAAACAATTACGCAGCGTGACCCTTCTCTAACAAATGCTGAGCAGCAACCAGTGTTGCCAGAGATTGATTAAAAAAATTATGCCAAATGTTCTCAAAAATTCTGCCGTTTGCGAAATCATTGTGTTAAAATTGGCATTATAGTCTTTTTATAATTCTGTGTCCAGAATACAGTCACTCCAAGAAAACAGCTGTTATACCTAACGTGACCAAAAAAGCGGGACACAATTGGTAAAAAACTGTTTTTTTTTGGTTTTAAATAAAAATACATGTCTTATTTTAAGACTAAATATATAAATAAAAGCGACCTATTGTAAATATAATCATTTTGTTGTTATAGATTCAAGTCAGGCTACGACACCAAAAATGCGAAATATTCGCGCATAAAGCGGGATAATCCCACTAAAAGTGGGAAGGTTGGTCAGGTTAGTTATACCTAAACTCTTCAACTTAAAAGAAGTAATATTATGATTTTAATTTGATACAACACGAATGTTAAACATTTTTGAATTTCTACATTAAAAGCTAACTATTTTCATCTCCAATAAATATTAAATTTTTCAATCTTGGAATAGAATTTTACACGTTTTGGATAATTGCTTTTGGAATCCGTCCCACTTATCCTAGATAAGAGTGATCAAATCGATGTTTTGTGAGTATTTGATGCAAGTTGATGCAAACAAGTTGCAAACAAGTATTTGATGCAAACAAGCCGTCGCATTGCCGAAAATACGCTTAAAAATTAAAATTAAGAGAATTTTAGTACGAAAAGTTACACGAGGTGTCAGGGGACACCCGGTTGGAACGAAGTTCGTTTCGCTATATATTATGTATTACGATAGTTAGTTCCAACACCCCTAAGGCGCCTGTTGAAAAATACTATAATTTAAATGGATCTTTAAGAAAAGTTACTATTTGTAAAATGATAAACTTTTTTTAAGAAATTTTTTTTACTGAATGTATTTTTAAAAAAATATATATTTTTAGGTCCTTTTTGTAAGAATATGTATTATATTTTCCCAAAAAGGTCCTTTCTTTAATGAGAGGTACTTCATTTATTAAAACTAACGTTTTTTTAAGAAAATTTACCATTCTGTAAGAAAAAGCCTAAGAGTACAATTTTTTAAGTACTTTTTTTAAGAACAGTTACGTTTTAAAGAAGTGGTACTATTTTTAGGAAAAGGTTATTTTTTAAGAAACTTACTTATTTGCAGAAAGGCTACTTATCTCAAGAAAAGGTAAGAAAAGGTATTATTTTATTTTTTAGAAAAGGTACTTGGAAGAAAATGAATGTTTGTAAGAAAAAGTATTTAAAAAAAGGTATTTTGTTTTGAAGAAAAGAAATTTAATTTTTTAGAATTGGTCTTTTTCAAGAACAGGTACAATGTTAAGAGTAGGAACTTATCTCAAGAAATGTTATTTTGTATTACGTTAAAGGTACTCTTAAAAGACAAGGCAATTTGTTGTAAGATAATGTACTTTTTTAAGGAAAGGTACTTGTTTAAAAAAATTATTTTTTTTAAGAAAAGGTACTTCTTTAAGATAGGGAATTTTTTTAAGAAAAGTTACTCTGTTTAAGAATATGAATAGGTATTGTTTTTGGGGAAATTAAATTTTTTTAAGAAAACGCACTTATTTAAGAAAATTCTATTTTTTAAACTTCTTTCACATTGGCTTTTCTAAATTTATTTTACCTAAATTACAATATGTAATAAACAGGCTCCACCTGGAAAATTTCCCATTAAACAACAAATTTCTCCCCATATGTTAGTCTAGACACAAACCAAACCAAAAGTAAGAGTGTAAGCAAGGGTGTCGCCAGCCACTGGGTTAGCGGGCCCCCCCCCCCCTCCTAGCAAGCTGCAAGCTGCCTGATTGATGGTGCCGATGAGCATGGGGGGTTGATGGCATAACTAAGTAACGTAACTGCAGGTTAGGACAATTAAACAAATACTTTACTGCAAGAAATATCATTACATACAAACAATAGTACGCTTTAAGACATACAAAGAATATTAATTATCTTAATTGAAGCACAGTCTCCTCGGATTTCTCGCAAATTTATCCACTTCCTTATTGTTGAAATCTGACAAGTTTCCTGCGATAATTTTTCGGTGAACACTCATTATCGCCAGGCCATTCAGTCGAGTTTCAACCATGATACTTCGGAGCCAAGTCTTGATACGCCTTAGGCTGCTGAAGGAGCGTTCTACGCTACAAGTGGTACACGGTAAAGCTATCAAGATTTTTAGAGCTCTAGCGATTTCCGGGAAAAATGTCTTCGTGCCTTTTTGTTTTTTATTTTTGAAAGTACATATATAATTTTCATTGAGAAATTGTTTCATTGTATTTGAGTCGTATTTTGTGTAGGGGACTGAACGTGTTGAATGTTGAAAGTTTGCGATCAGTTCAGTGTCACTGAATTAAAATGGGCACAAACCAAAATACTAATAGTTCAATGGGTCTCTAGGAGGGGGGGGGGGGCAGCTGTCTGCCCCTGCCCCCCTCTGTCGTCGCCCATGAGTGTAAGAGTAAGTGTAATTCCATGCTCAGGGTTGTATTTCATGGATTTGCCAGTCTTGCGCTTTGGGTTTTCTAAATTTACTTTCTATTGGGTTGAAAACTACAATATGTAATAAACAGGCTCCACCTAGAAAACTTCACGTTAAACCAAATATAGTTGATAATAATGGGTTGTAATAAAGTAGTTAAAAAAAAGTTTTTTAAAATTTTTTCATTTAGCCCCCATCCCGCCACTAGCGATAAGGAACTTCGTTCCAAAATTTTTTTTATGCAATGTATTTTTAAAAAAAAGAAATTATTTTTAGGTCCGTTTTGAAAGAATATGTATTATATTTTTCCGAAAGGTAACTTTTTAAAGAAAGGTACTTCTTTTATTAAACGCTAATATTATTTTAAGAAAAGGTACTGTTTTTAAGAACAAGTACTTTCTGTAAGAAAAAGCCATGAGTATTTTTCTTTTAAGAAAAGGTATTTTTTGCAGAAATGGTTTTTATTTAAGGAATGGGAATTTTTTTAGAATTGGTCCCTTCTTCAAGAATAGGAACATTTTAAAGAGTAGGTACTTATTTCAAGAAATGTTTTTTTGTTTCAGATAAAAAGGTCGTGTTTAAAGAAAAGGTAGTTTTTTAAGAGAAGGCAATTTGTTGTAAGAAGATGTACTTTTTTAACAGAAGGTACTTATTTAAAAACAATACTTTTTTTTTAAAAAAATTTACTTGTTGTAAGAAAATTTACTTTTTTAAGCAAGTGTACTTCTTTAAGATAAATAACTTTTTGTTAAGAAAAGGTACTTTGTATTTTATTATTGAGAAGATTTAGTTTTTTTAAGAAAAGGCACTTATTTAAGAAAATAGTATTTTCTTAAACGTCTGTCAATACTATAAGTACAATATATGTGACCTGGTCTACGAAAAGGGAGCTTACGTGCGAAAACTAGTTTTCTGTGAAAAAGCTGTTAAAAGTAAGCAACTAGTTTCGTCAGTTTCTCATTATCTTGTTAATTGTTCTCCGCGCCGGACGTCCAGTAAGTGTTGTTGTTGGTCCAGTAAGTGTTGTTGTTGGTCGGAATATTATTATAGTTCATCGTGTAAGTTGCTAGTGTGGAACATTTAAAAAAGTAACACTGAAGAAGTGACGTTTACTGTTTCTGTTGATTATCGTCTTCGCATTTCGCATGAAATGAAACATGAGTGTTAGTACACTTCTAAGCAAGTTAGGATTTTCTGCTTCCATCCGAATCAACCAAAAAGTGAAAATTGATTTTTTGACACCTAAGCCCCCTTTCCGTAGACCAGGTCACATATACTAAATTAGCTGGACCCGGCAAACTTAGACTTGCTGTCAAAGTTTTTGTAATGCCAAAGGGTGAACAAAAATACAAGGGGAAAATAAACCTGTTGTTGACTGGAATATTATGAAGAAGAGTGTAAAATAACTACTTGTTAGAAATATTTGTTTAAATTTCGATCGTGTGCTGCGATTGCGCTACTCCTGAATTTTAATTTTAATGAAACACAATTTTGTTATTTTTTTCCATTTCTTCAAGTGCTATAGGATATACAGTATTTCTAGTTTTGCCATCTGATGCAAAAAATATATGTAAGTCTAAATGTTCATGACTTGTAAGCTTTTAGTATGAATTTCTCATACATTAACCAATAAATATCGAATCTTTAGACTAAAAACACACGGGACGTTTTTATTTTAATTCATGAAACAATAATACATTCTTTCTTATGTGCCAATACACACCAACGGATGAGAAACGAAACATATTTTCACGGAATATATTTTCTTGTCTCTTGTGTCAAAAACTATTTGACTGATCCTGTGTTTTCAGCCTTAGAGGCCGATATCGACTGAACCATTGACAAAACTTTAAAACTCTCAAACATTTATTTCTATGGTACTTATTTCCCACATTTTACATTACATTCCCTACGAAATTGGTATGGTGACCTCTTGGATGTGATGAGTCTAGGTCCAGAATCGTTTTGCAACAAAATTTAACAACAAACTAATTACTAATTATTTGGAAAAATTAAATGTAACGGGTTTTCCAATAGGTACTTAACACCTTTGAATTTAATTTGTGAACGGACTATTTCACTGATCATCTAACTGTTACATCCCTTTTTTCAGTAAACTCAACATTTTCATCATGGTAAAGTCCAGGAACGAACAACGTATGCAAATTATAAGCATGTGCTACCGAAATTCGGAGTCGGTGACCGAAACTTTAAAGCGTTAACTCCAATTTCTACATATTCATTGTGTGATGTTGCCGTGCCAGTGAGACAACGTGGTCGAAGTGACGAAAGTATCGCTGCCGTTCAGGCGTTCGTAGCAAACGATCCAAATCAATCGATTCCGCGACGTTCTCAAGAACTGGGCATCGCCAAGACCACTTTATGGCGAATTTGGCGAAAAGGTCTTGGTTTACACCCATACAAGATCAAGCTGAGTCAAGAATTGAAGCCGATGGACCATTTGACGCGACGTACGTTATCCGATTGGGCTTTGGAGAAGATGCCCCAAGATTATGACTTTCATCGCAAAATCATCTTCAGTGACGAAGCTCATTTTTGGTTCAATGGGTTCGTCAATAAGCAAAATATGCGATATTTCTTTGGTTAAAATCCACATGTGCTTCATAAATCACCACTTCATCCACAAAAAATAACTGGTTGGTGCGGTTTGAATGCCGGCGCGTCATTGGGTCATATTTTTTACCATATTTTGATTGCCGATTCTTTTTGGCCCGAATTCCAAAACATGGACTTGGACGACATGTGGTTTCAACAGGACAGTACCACAAGCCACAGAGCACACGTTATAATCGATTTATTGAAGAATAAGTTTGGTGAGGGTGGTATCTCAAGAAATGGACCAGTCAATTGGCCGCCTCGTTCGTGCGATTTAACGCCTCTAGCCTTTTTTTCTTCGGGGTTATGTCAATTCGTTGGTATATGCCAACAAGCTGACGGCGTTGGAAGAACTCAGAGCCAACATTGAACGCGAAATTACGGCCGAAATGTGTAACCGAGTCATCGAAAATTGGGTCCAACGAATCGACCGCTGCCGGTGGCCATATGAACAAAGTCGAGTTCCATTCAAAAACGTTTTGATTGTATTTTATGTCGATCATAAAGTTTTGGAAAAATCTCAAATGGTTTGCGTTTTATTTAAAACAAAAAGCTGTCAAGTACTTATTGGAAAACCCATTATTTAAAATGAAAGGCCAAATCTGTAGGTATGTTTTGCATTGTTTCTCAAAAAGTTATGGGCCTCTCAGATTACCATTTCAGGACTTACTACAAATACATAACAAAAATTTAAAGAAATAAATAAATGGTTTCCCGTTACATCCCATGAAGGGGTTAGGGTGAGCTTCTCATAAACCACGAGCTGTGCGCGTTCTAGTTTTACACTTACTAATTGGGACCCACAATTTTACACCTGTTCCGAACGGTATTTTGAGATGCCGTCAGTAAGCGATTTGACCGCCGTCGAAATAAATTTAAGGTGGTCAGAGCAGGGATCGAACCCACGTTCTCATGCACACGAGCGGGGGGTTTAAATATCACACCCAAGAATTTTCCCAAAATTTGTGATAAATAGTCGGAATATGGATCAGACACTGACCAGAATGCAATATGTCGAACCTAGATTTTCTTCTTTTGGTCTCTATCCGCCGTTGGCCCATATGTTTCACTCATCCGCCGTCTAAGGACAAAAGAATATGCCCGATAGTCTGATGAGCTTCAGTGACATCGGTCACCTACTAAACATATCAGTGATCGCATAACCAATCAGGCTGCTCATTTGTTTCACCTTCTCACTCTAGCTAGCTTACGGAGGTTTCCGAAAAAGCCATTGCCCTGGACATACTGCGTGGAAGTAGTGAGCTGCTTGGACTGCCCAATGAGGAATCATTTCTGGCCACTCCCAAGCGAATGGCTATCAGAAACTTTCCACCTCCTCGGACAGCCCCATGTCCCTGTTTAGGGGTTTAGACACATTTATTTTAGATGCAATTTCAGGTTGATTTTGGTCCATTTCGTTAAGGTTTGACCTTTGATGTTTCAGATGTTATTAGGCATTCGCAATGAATACGCACGGCTCTTATTTCGCCTTTTAGTGACAGGTTCAACCACTTTTCAAATAATGGATCAGACTCCCACACTTTTCTGTACTTTTGTGCATAACGTTCCGTCTAAAATTCAGTTAAATTTATTTACATATTAATTACAAAATACTTGTACAGACAAGTTAGTAAAAGTTAATAAAATATATATTATATCTATATATATATATAAGAGAGTGATGTTAGTTACTACGCTTATAACTCAAGAACGCCTGGACCGATTTCGATTATTCGTACCAATTCGGACTGGTCTCCGGCCAAACAAAAAGAATACCTAAGAAAATTCCCAAAAATCCTCGAAAAAAATATTATGAAGAAAATTCATTTTCCCACACATTTTCTATGGAGCGATTTTACGACGCCATCTTCATGATAGATGACGTTAATGTTTACGTTACGTTATGACAATTGTTTTTGCACCAAATTTGTGTGACAATTATTTTTGTAGCAATTTTTTTGTCACACATTTTAAACGAACATGACTATTGTGTTTTGTTTTTCAAGTTTTATCAAAATTTTATCAGATTTCGACAGTTATTATAATTCAATTTGATTTAACACATTGTGTTGAAACAATTTTTGGTGAAAATTACCAGCGAAATTTGATTTCATAGAGGTAAGTTCAGTTTGATGAAGTGCACATTTTAAATGGATATGTTCTTTGCGACTGCATACGCATGGACAATCAATCAAAACGTTACTTTAGGTTTGTGCAATTAATTTTTAGGTGGATTACTTTAAAAATCAATTAGAATTCGCTGTTCAGTTCATTCTGATCGATCATTTTGGTGTGGAATTATATTTACAAACGATAAGTAGCTAACGAAGATGTTTATTTTGAGAGGTTATGGCATTTGTGCACATGAATTTATCGATAATTCCATAATTGCTTTTGTGCCATTCATTACTCAGTGTTATTCATAATGCCGCGAGCAAGATGATCAAATCTTTCGCATCGATACCGTAATGATAGTAGAGTTCGGAATATCGACAATCAGTTGAATACGGATGAACAAGAAATCGGGCGAGAACAGCGCCGTGTTAGTATGGCCCGACTTCGTGCATCACAAACACAAGAAGAAAGGCAGACGGCAAATGAAACGGCTCAGTTAACAATGAGAAATCGTCGTTCAACAATCAACAACGTGAAAATCAAAATCAACGCGTAAGAAGAATTGCTTCAAGTGTTGATTTGAATCGAGTAACGTTGCATTACGATTCCACAATCGCATTCTTCCGTTCAAATTGGCCAAATGGAGGTTGTGTGCAACCATTGCAATGCATTGAAGTTCGCTGGAGAAACGCCTGGATTGTGCTGTCTCAGTGGCAAGGTTAAATTACCACCATTGCTCTTGCCACCAGAGCCATTGCATTCTTTGCTTCGTGCTGAAACACCAGAATCACGTCATTTTCTATCGAACACTCAGAAATATAACGGATGCTTTCAAATGACTTCATTTGGAGCAGATATAATTGATGAACGCGGATTCAATTCGACATTCAAGGTAATAAAGTAACCGTTCATTTTCTTTTGATGATCAAAATTCATTGGTTCAAATTTCATCATCTTCTCTACAGATCCAACAACACAACATAAATTCCTCCAAATCAACTTCATGGTCAATGTGGAAAATCAGCTGGATCAGGGCCAGACAATTAATACGGCAATGAGAAGAGCAATTCTTCGAGATCTGCAGCAGCTATTTCATGAACATCATGCATTGGTTAGGTTATTCAAAACTGCGTTGGATCGCATGCCAAGTGATGACTATAAAGTCTTAATCAGAGCGCATAAACGACCTGCTGGAACGCACGAACGTCAATTTAACGCTCCAACAATATCCGAGGTTGCAGTTGTGATTGTTGGCGAAAATCAGGAATCACGCGATATTGTGCTCACACGTCGGAACTCTGGGCAATTGCAACGAATATACGAGACACATCGTTCACACGATGCATTGCAATACCGATGTTTTGGCAAGGAGACGATGGATATTATATCAACATCAAGATGATAAATCCATTGACCGGCGAGTATAGATATCATAATAATTTTCATTTCAATATGACACTAATGCCACTGATATGATTTTAGGTGAGAAAACCACCAAGAACGTCAGCGCAATGAATTTTTACGCGTATCGTTTGATGATTCGCCTAAATGTAGACAACTATTTGCTTCGATTTTGCCGATTGTTCCAGCAATTTTGCGTCGAAATGTATGCAAAAATAGAAGGGGAGCGCCTCCTTCTTATCAGTTTGAATCAAACCAAACTACGAACGGAGGAGTACATTCATTTACGCGATGCAATTAGCACCGAAGGAAATGCATCTGATATTGGTCGGTTGACCATTTTACCAGCGACGTTCGTTGGCAGCCCACGTCATATGCACGAATATGCGCAAGATACAATGACATATGTACGTCATTACGGCCGTCCAGACCTGCTCATCACCTTCACGTGCAATCCAAAGTGGAAAGAAATTGTTCAACTGCTGCTTCCTGGCCAAACATCAAGTGATCGGCACGATATCACCGCACGTGTATTCAGGCAAAAAATCCGTTCGCTGATGGACTATATTATTAAGCATCGTGTCGTGAAAGGCAGTGACATGGCGGCTTTTGGTCTTCAAGCTCCTGACCCCAATGATGAAACCACGCGCTATCCGTCTGTTACACATTTGGCAGTGCATCTGGAGAACGGCCAACGAGTTTGTTTCACTGCAGCAAATGCCGCTCAACGTGGTCAAACCCCACCAGCGACAACATTGACCAGTTTCTTCTCGATTTGCCAAAGTGATCCGTTTGCACGTACGTTACTTTACTCAGAGATGCCGCGTTATTACACTTGGAATGCTTCATCGAAGAAATTTCAACGTCAAAAGCAAGGCGATGTAGTTCCTGGTCATCCGGATATGCTTTCTACTGAAGCTCTTGGCCGTATTTATATAGTTCACCCGAAGAATGATGAATGCTTTTACTTGCGACTATTGCTGATGAATGTTCGTGGGCCGACATCTTTTGAATCACTTCGAACTGTCAATGGTGTAATGATGCCAACATTTCCTGCTGCATGTCAGGAGGTCAATTTGTTTCAAACCGATACGCATTGGGACACGACAATCCACGTGAATTGTGGGGCAAGTACAAGGATGACATGTCAGAAGACATTCTGCATCGAGTTCGTGTCCATTCATTGAATCCCCATCTTGAGATGAATGGAGAGATGCACAACCAGGCTTCGATTTTGATAGAAGACATGTGTTACCTCATGTGCGGCAGTTTGTTAGTCAGCTTAGGAATGCCATAGCCAGATCGAACGAGAATTTCAGCGTGAACGTGAATACGACACAAATGCATTAAGCCAATTGGTTCAAACGAATGTACCTTTGTTGAATCCCCAACAAAAAGATGTATCCGATACGGTGATGAAGGCAATTGATGATGGAAATGTTGGCATGTTTTTTCTTGATGCGCCTGGTGGCACTGGCAAAACATTCCTCATATCATTGATTTTGGCTACAGTTCGTGCAAGGTCAAAAATTGCTGTAGCAGTTGCTTCTTCTGGAATAGCAGCTACGCCGCTGGACGGTTGCCGAACCGCTCATTCGGCATTAAAATTGCCATTAAAATCATTATCTCGGACGAATGCACAATCATTATCTGGGACGAATGCACAATGTCACATAAACGTGCGTTAGAAGCTCTTCCGGCAAACACTACCAGTAATACCACGGTCGACCGCTGCCGATGAGATCAATGCGTGCCTCAAATCATCGACATTATGGGGTTATGTGAAGAAACTTCAGCTGACGACAAACATGCGAGTTGCATCTCCAATCAACTGCTTATTATCCGTAATGGACGTGTTCCCATCGACGCATCGAATGGATTGATTTCGCTCCCGCCGAATTTTTGCAATTTCGTCTTAACGAAAGAGAAACTCATCAACAAAGTGTTTCCGAACATCATTGCTAACCACAAAAGCTACGATTGGTTGAGTGAAAGAGCAATTTTAGCGGCAAAGAACAAGGATGTGGATCACTTAAACTGCACAATTCAATATCAAATCGTTGGTTCACTGCATTCCTTCAAATCTATCGACTGTGTAACAAACGAAGACGAAGCAACCAACTATCCAACAGAGCTTTGCATGTTTCCGTGTCGGAAAACCAGCCGCTTTCATCGTTTTCGCACCTGACAACAAAAGGAAAAATATAGTTTGTCATAGAGTGCTTCAATGAGGGGAATACAATTCAATATCGACCCGACCGCAACCGCAATTAAATAAATGGTTTCCCATTACATTCCATGAAGGAATTGGGGAGAGCTTCTCATAAACAGTGAGCTGTGCGCTTTCTAGTTTTAAACTCACTGATTGGGACCTACAGTTTTACACCGATTCCGAACGGTATTTTGAGAAGCTTTTTCATGGCTAAGTACTCGATAGTGTTAACAGATTTTCTGTAATTTGAAATGACGCAGGGCAACGCCTGCGAGACGAAGTTCGCTGGTTCCACTAGTATTATTATATAAAAATATTAACAAAAAAAAATATATTCCTTAAAACTTTCACAGAAATTGTTTACACCGCTGTTGAGCAAAAGTAGGTTGGCAAGATTCCAATTCTCAATTTTAAACTCTATTTTTAGTATTTGTTAAAATCGGACGCAAGATTGTTGGCATTTTAAAAAATCTCCTAAAGTAAAACGCGTTAATTTAGCAGCGCGTTATTTAAAAAACGCGCCAATGCACAGTGGTCAATTCCAGCCAAAAATTCATAACTTCTATATGTCTTTAAGTAAATACCTGAAATTTGGTATTTAAATTAACAATATCATATTTGATCCCTCTGCTAAGTTTTGGACATATGTACACATAATTTTTATAACATACCTAATAAGAAATTAAACACATATGATTGATTTATTTAGAATTTTATTTTTTATATCTATAATTAATAAGTTCCAAGGCTTCATCTATCATGTCTTGTTCTTTCTTATCACTTTTTATTCTTATTTTACTAATCAATGGATCCGAGGATATTAAAAGGTACTGAATGACGTCTTCATTGTTCAGTTGTCTAGAAAATCCTCTGCTGTTACTCATCCTGGCCGATTTAAAAATTTTGTTGGATGCTTCTTGGGCCTCCTCCGATAATGTGGCTATTGGTATTCCAATATATTGAACTATTTCAGCACCATGAATCAGAACTTTATGTACAGTCGGCAGCATGTTGTACCATCCATAGAGGCACACAAATAGATCAGCTGTTTTAAAACAAAATACTTTAAATTTATTAATAATAATTTCATGGCCTGAAGCTAAAACTTGGAGAATAATTGCAAAGTTTTTAATTAATCCCGGGACAATGTTTAATACTTCAGCAACTATATTATAATGTTTGAAGAATGTTCGAGCAATATTACCATTATTTGAATTAGCTGAATCCGGTCTTACGACATCAACACATATCCCCAGTCTTGATCTCATTTCGTTCTGAATTAGTTTTTTTCTGTTTTGTTTTTTGGTCTTGTTATCATTTGAAGCAAACGATTTCTTAAAATGCATATTATACGCTATATGGAGAAGACACTCCATAAATCTTATCCAGCAATGCAGAGTGCTTAACCCGAAATTGTAATTGGTTTCAATGGGTTTTAATGATTTAACATATGTAAGTTTATTCATATTGTTTGGATTTGCATTGCATATATATTTTTTCCAAGATCTGGTTGACATCTGATTTGTAAGAAAGTTAGCGACTTTGCCATCAGCCATTGTACAAAGGAGAGAAAAGTTGATCACAAATTTACGGATGTCGTGGAATTCAATTTCTGACGCCAATAAATTTTTAATGTGTTCACAAATATTTTTGTACTCCTTTTCAACGATTTTTTTATTTTCTTTAACAAATTCAAACTGTATTGGTCGCCAGAAACCATAGAATAATACATACGTAGATAAACTTATTCTCTCATCTGACTTTTCATTTCACACTCTTCATCGTAGGTTTGTGGAAATGAGAGCAATTAAATTTAAAATTATCTTATACCAGGTGGAGATACAAAATATGTTCACTTAACTTTTTCCTGTCGTTCTGGTGTAGAACTGAAAAATTTAAATATATTTTGCAATTTTTTGTTGACTTTTATCGTTGGTATACATTTGTATTGTATCTAACACAACTAGTTTGTCACAAAAACACAAAATTCGGTTGTTGTTCCTTTGTGGATCGCTGTATACTATTGCCACCATCTGGTATTATTGAACCCATATTTCCACCATCCAATGTTTACTTTCCATCGCACCTATGACGTTTAATTTATTGAGCGAATGAAAGCTTCTATGGTACGTAATATTCTATGCCAGAAACGAACAGATGATGGCCTTTCATTTTTCCAGATAATTTGTTTTGACTTTGTCGATATTAACTGAAGGGGAACATATGCAATCATAAAAATCGCCTTTTCATTTAAGAAAATCTTCTTCAGTTTCCCACTTCTGATTAAAAATTTGTTGACCAATTGATCCATACATTCCCCACTTTCCAATTAGTACAAAATTTGTTTCGCTGATTTCCTTTAAATCCGATTCAATAGACTAGAATTTTCTCTTTGAAGTGTGATTTAAAAGTGCCTGTAGTGTTATGAATGCACCCTTTTCTTCTACGATTATACCTTCGGGGTAGCACTTCATTTTACATTCCAGCACTTGAGGATAGGAAGGATAATACTTTGATCCTAACAGCATCTCATTATTAGAAATTAAATTTTCGTACTTTGACTTTGAACGCTGTAGATCCATAAACATCGCTAGAGCTCCATTAAGTAAAATAACATCTTTACCTAAAGCACCACATTTTGTTTTGTTAAGCTTTTCAGACGCCTTATGAAGTAATGATGAGTCATATGTGGTACAAATTTCAGCAGTTTTCCGTCTTTTGCTTCTCTCTGAACATTCTTTAAAGGAAATTCCTGGCCTTCCTCTTTTTAACTGTTTAATAGCTTCGGCATCCTTTATTATAAAATAAGTATTAAATATACTAACTTACACAATCTTCACATTCCAAGTAATTACAATTTAATTTTAACCACATTGATTCCCGATTTTCAAATGTATTCCTAGTTCGTTTGCACAAACCCCTTTTTTTATGACCGTCACTAATTAAACCTTTAATTTTGCTTTTTATTTCGTCTTTTTTAAACATTTTTTTTGATCGCTCCTCTATGTGTTCCAGCATTATTAACAATATTTCATCCCATTTTTTATTTTGGTGAAGTTGAAATATATCAAAAAGTTCACCATTTGTAATAGACGGAGTCACTAAAAATATTCAGGTTAATAGGAAGGCACGAAATGGCAGTATAAATTTATAATACTTACTTGTGATACTATACACTAGTAAATGTAATTTCCACTTAACCTTTACTAGCCCCTTCTAATTTGTTCTGGTCTTTAAAAAATTGGTTTTGTTTAGCTTTTATTTGTTTTTTAACTAATTCGCAATTACTTCACTTATCAACAAAAATAATGCGCACAAAATTGCAATTACCACATAGAATGTTTAATTACTAACACTTTTTAAAAACACGTGCTACTTTACAACAAAAACTTTGAAGAAAAAATCATAGCCTACTTCTATTTAAAAGTAAAATAATCAAATTTAAAAACAGGCAGAAAATTATTTACTTTGCCCAAGTATAAACAATAACATAGTTATCCAATAATCAAAATAAGAATTGAATTTCGGATTGTTGAAAAGTGCTAAATCTGGCGATAAAACGATAAAATGGAAATTCAAAATTTGGGCATCACTGATGTACATAGCTAGTCTATAAACAAACGGCGTGAGTAAAAACAGCAATAATATGTGTATGTTCCACACTATTTAAGGTCAGGGATTATTGCATGCAAGTGACGTCAAGTTCTAGCAGCAGCCTTTAAATATTCAAATTGTGAATGGATTGGTAATCTTTTACTTAATGGTTGCTTTAGGTTTGGAATTTTTCCTTTCTTTAAAGTAAATGCTGTACATAAAATCTAAAAATTTATTTATTCCGTGCTGTTATTCATGAATGTATATATGTCCGTACTAATGTATATCCATCTGTGTCCATTGTTGTACATTTATTGTCTGTGTTTGGAGGTTGACAGATATTTCCTGAAAGTTGGAGACACATTAATGCCCTCTGCTCACTGGAGCCTCATTGAAATTCAAATGTTTGCTGAATATTTTGTGCTAAGATTTATTAGCATTTGATGGTAAAATGAAACCTCAGTCCGAACCCCAAGTCCACCACCCACCCCGCTTGCAATCATCCATTTCAATATGATATGCTTCAATGTTTCTGTGTTGTTGCTAATTTTTTTTTCTTTCCAACAGAAATACCAGAAAGATATTACCACAACCAGAAACCATAAAATTAAGACCTTTTGTGCTTTGTTAAATGTATTTGACAAATTAGTTAATTACAAGGATCACTTTAACTCTCCATCGAGTATTCTCTTAATTGGTGGTTATGGTCGAAAACATCCCGAAAAGGTTTAGTAGCTATGTATGTTTATTTTAAAACAACTTTTAATTTTTTTATGTACGAGGACAAAACTTTTCGTTTTGAAAATGAGGTTTAGCTGATTTATGAAGCCTTTAGACAAACTGACCTAGTCTTATGATGTTTTTCATACGACTTTACCTGGGTGATTATAACGAAATTAAAAAAATAAAAAATAATTAAAAATTATGCAAACGATTCTTTTTGCGAATAATTTGGTTCCGTAATTGCTTACTTTACGTAATTTTGTAATGTGTTTGGCATTTTTAAGATAATATCGAAAACTATATGAATTGAAATTCTATTTCAGCCGGAAGACACCGACACAAATCACAAATTGCATTGAAATGTTGAAGAATAACTATCAGCCGAACTATGCTACCGCCCTAACCATTACTAGTGCTGCGAGAGTGACCTCAAAACATCGATGTTTCAAATAAGACACATCGATGTCGATAAAAACTTGACCTCAAAACATCGATGTTTCCCAACATTTTTCCCAACATCGATGTTTTTGGGGATGTTTCGTGTTTGGTGACCTTTTTTTAGAAATCGAGGTACCAAAATTGGAGCAGAAGAGGCAATTTACACCACTGGTCACAATCTTAGTCAGGCAGAAACATCAATGTTTCTTCGATCATCAATGTATTTGTCGATGATTTGTTTTTGCTGAAATTCTCTTTTAGATATGCGTTGTCAACATATATAAATCACCCTTTTCCACGATATAAAGGCGAAAAAATGCAAAACTTGATTAATACTGCTATTTTTATTTATATTGCTAAAAAAAATAAATACAAAACATTGATGTTTTCGAATGGCTAACAAAATTAAATAAAAAACACATATTAAAGAAAATTTTACAAAAATTATACATTCGAAATATGGTCTGATAGGACACACAGAATTTGGATGCTTGTGGAGTAGATAAAGAATTAAAAATTAAATAAGACTTTTATTCAACATTCCACAACTTGGAATGTACAGTCTACAAGAATAGAATTGTTTGCAGCTTCTTCCCTGAGATACAGCTTCTTCCCTGAGATACAGCTTCTTCTGCTTGAAGCAATATTCCCAGCAGCCGAGAACACTCTCTCAGAGGGTACAGACGCGGCCATAATCAACAAATATTTAATGGCAGTCTTCATCAAGACTGAGTTTTTAGGACCATATCTCTGTTGTCATGCTTCGATGGGATGTTCGTTAAGTCTGGAAACTGGGCTAATTAAATATACAGCCAATTCTGCCGGCATTTGAGCAGTGTCCATTTGATCAATTGCCCGGGATCTCCTTATCGTTTTTCAGTTCTCCTGCACTAGTTTATGATGCTCATCCCAAAAGTTGAAGCCTGAAATAACGTACACAATCTTAGGAATTCTTGTTTATATATTGTAAAGTCTTTACCTGAAGGAGCTAGTTTTCCTGGGCTGTTGTTATAAGATGAATGGCCATAATATTGCGAAGAAGATTCTTCATTCTCTTTCAGCTGTCTGCCTATTGCTGTTGCTAGGGCAACACTATCGTCAAAATGAATGTTTTTGAATCTCGGGTCTAGAAGAGCGGCAATAGACAAAATGGATTATTCTCAATGCCATCAAACCGTTTCCGAAACTGCAGCTGCAATCTTTCTTTAGTTTTTTTTTGCCAAAACTGGTGGTCACTACTGCCTCGAATATTTTTTTTCATTAGCCTTAAAACAGGCATGACGACACTTTCAGTAACAACCATCTCGCCGATTATGTCTTTCGATGCACGTTCAATGGGTTGAAACAGCATAATTATGTGCTTTAAGTTCTTTGCCTCAGATGCTGTAACCTTAGCCGGTGCAGTTGCATTACAGGCGATTATGTTGTTTACAGTTTCCCGTAGCAACATTAATCGCTCCACCATATAAAATGTTGAATTCCACCAGGTTTCAACAGATTGTATTAACACCCTTGCTTCTAAACCTTCCGTTTTTTGCCGTAGTTCGTCACGGCCAATAACACTACGCTTGAACCAAGTTACTATCGACTTAACCTTGTCAGGAGCTTATTTGCCCTCCGCAAAGGAATCTATTGTTTTTTGTGCCAGAAGATTTAATAGATGCGCAAAGCAGATCGTATGTTTTTTACCGAAAGCTATGTCAACTGCTTTAATTATATTGGTTCCACCATCCGTCACAACTGTCATTACCTTGTCTTTCCCTATCTTCCACTATGAACATTTTGTACTTAGCTCATGGGCTACATGTTCTCCAGTGTGACGTTCGGTGAGCTCAAATGCTCCAATGGTAACATTTTGCAGCTGCAAGTCAATCGTTTGCTCTATGTAGTTATTCGAATTAAAATGGGTGGTTACGCCGAGAAAGCTTTTTGTCCTATGTGCTTCGGTCCATATGTCAGTTGTGAGGCATACAAAAGACACTTTCTCCAATTTTGACTTCACTAAACCTGATATATAGTCATATTTACAGTCGAGGAGCATGTCGATGGTAGGCCTACAGGGTACTTTATATAAAGGTGCCGAAACCTTTAGAAGATATTTAAAGCCTACGTCATCAACTATCGAGATTGGTTGACTGTCTCTACAGATCATTTACGGGATTGCAGTTGTAATCCTATTATATTTGTCGCCTCCATCGTTGAAAGCTGAAATGCTTCTAAAGCACCTGTCCAGGGATTGCTTCCGTGCAATGCCTGACAATTTTAAATGTGTACATATACATAAGTACATAAAAGTAAAGTAAATAAGATGGTATTATAAAAAAAAATATTCTTACCTGTTGATTCTGATGGTTGTTGCGTACTTGTACTCGTACTTGCATTGGTTGTACTCGGCATTTCTTCCGATCCTTCAGACATGCTAGATGTTGCTGCCGGCGTACGTGGCTTTGAATGTTGTCGAGGTACTAAAATATTTTGTATAGATAGCTCTATGTTTGCCCCTTAAATGACCAACCAAATTGGTTGAATTATTTGCAGTTTTAGAAAAATTTTTCCATACATCACTTTTTGGCGCCATTTTGAATCCTGTACCAATTAACAAAACAAATAGATTCACCCAAAACACTGATAAAATTAATAGATCTTACAATTGCTGCTGTGGGACTCGTCTAGTTTTCAGTTGGCGATTTTATTTGGTTTATGTTCACTTTATTATTTCCAATTTATTCACTTTCACTGATTTATGTATAAACACAATCGCTTTGAATTTACATAACAACAACGAAGGCATCAGAAAACTGTGCTGATCGCAACTTTTTAACGGCGTCAACCACCTACATACAATGGTGTCAGTTGACGGCGAATAAATGAGTAAATATAAACAAACAAATCGAGTTTATATTAATATTTTATGGTACTTTCTTGATATAAAGCCTATTTGTCACAATCGTCACACAGGAAAACATCGATA
Organism: Phaonia tiefii; assembly: GCA_963931995.1. Lineage (NCBI taxonomy): Eukaryota > Metazoa > Arthropoda > Insecta > Diptera > Muscidae > Phaonia > Phaonia tiefii. Next base: position 56,550,568 of record OZ008370.1, read on the forward strand.
CAAAACATTTACGGACAGAAAAAAATGAAAATGGAGAATGTGGTCTAAACGTGTATCGATGGACTGTAAATCGGGCGCTTAGACAGTCTACAGTCATTCAACGCCAACAACTGGCGATTGCGACACGAGTGCTCTGTCGGCACAAAGCAGCACGTCTAATTTTAACATGAATACTGACTGTAATAAGGTAAGCCAAACTTAAGCAACCTAAAGTTAACAGACTTAGTAAAATTTTGTTTACAGATAATATATTTGATGAGAACAAGGACAATTTAGACGGTCCGGATGGCTACAATTCTTGTTGGAGCGATTTCCGTAAAGAGCAACGATATTTTTCCAAAAAGGATGGATTTTTGGGGAGCAATCTGTGTCCATGGCATACTTGAGCTGGCGTTTCCAAGTACAATGAATTCACTCTCTGAATACACAACTCTGTACAGATAAACTTGTTGCCATTTTTTGACCGACACAGAAAAAATTAATTTTTCAACGAGAGTATCCAATCTCGTACGTGGTTGGAGTCATATAACATTCCTCAGTTGGAATCGTTAGTTGAAAACAATTGGGGAATTATGGTATGAAAAATTTATAGCGACAACAAACAATAAGAGAAAAATTGCGGATCTTAAGTCCGCCGTAAATGAAGCGTGGGAGGTAAAGTCAAATGAAGTTCGGCTCAAACTCATCAGTAGTATGTCGCAACGGATCTTTGGGCTCATTTCAACCCATGGAGATCCTACCAACTACTGGGATAAAAACAATTATTAATTTTATTTCACAATTATGTTTTTTGTTGCTGTTTTTGTTTAGTGGTCTATCATTTTGCACCATCAAAAGAGTAAACGTTTCCTTATAGCTTAAAATAAAATGAATTATTTTTGTTTAGCCCAATTAAATGTTTGTAGTTTTAATATTATATTAAATGTTAAATCTTTAGGTTTTTCCAAATACACCAGTTAAGGTGCAAAGCACACGCACGCACACTTTCGCGCTTTTATCTGGCCTGTTGGCAGGCCCATTAGTGGAAGGCAGGACTTATGCTCATAGGCATGCACAGTTCCCTTCTTTAAGCAGGCCTATGTCTAGGCCAGCTAAGGTAATGCAAAAGAGATGCTGATGTTCATCAAATCATGGCTTTCTCAATGTTCGTATATGACACGCCCGACTATAATTACTAATTACGTGTATTCGATCCCTGAGAATGCAGATTTAAAAACACTATGTAATGCTAAAATATTGTATGTTATAATAATGAAGCTAGAACACACAAAATGTCTGAACTTTATATATATGGAAATAATTTCAAATATATTTGATTTCTCCTTAAGTCGTCCTAAAAATTTAATTTTGCAGTCCTCCTAGAAGGCCTTACGTTGCAGCCCTCATAGTAAGCATTTCATTAGCAGGCCTGTCCGAAGGTCTGAAAGCGAAAGCTTTTAACGAGGCGTTTTAGTTACAGGAGAGGTAGCAAGCCTGACAAGAGAAGGGAAATGTGTAGTTCTTCCCTGTCTATGACGCCCTATGATAATTTAAAAGGACGAATGCATTTGTAGTATGAGTCTACTGGCTGCCTTTATAGGCTTTCAAGAAGGCATGGAAACCATTTATTGTTGCTGCTGGGTAGCGATGGACACAAATACTCTTACATACATATAGCACTTGTGTGCGAACCACTGGAGCCGAAGTTCCTCTTGACATACTCTAGATTTATGTGGCAGAAATTTAGGACGCTCGAAAATACAACCCCAGAATTGAATTCCAAATGTGGAGTCTAATTACATTACGAAAATAGACCCCATGAAATTACACCCAGCCTGTTAAAAACACATATATATGAACTTTAAAATTACAATAGACCCCATTTATTGTAGAGGGGACTAATTTGATTATGGTTGATTGAAGGCAAATGAGCCACAACTTTTTGCGATGCTTGTCTTTGCATAACTTAGGGGACTATTTTCTATATCGTAATATGTACGTTCATATGTAACACCCAAAAATTGTAGTTTAAAATTTGGGGGCTAAGTGAACTATGAAGATAGGCCCCAAGAAATCGCACCACAAACTCTTGAATCTGGAAAATTTTTGGGGCCTAATTTAATTTTTTTTTAGAATTCAATAGCGCTTCCATTTTGCACATATTAAAAGTTTCGACGATTTCATCCAGTTTTAAAATGACAAAGCATGAACTTAAAAACCCCCTTTATCGTTTCTCGAATTCAATATGAATTTTTCTCAACTTCGACGCCTTCCTTCTTACATATGGCAAGAATGGAACCAGCACCTTTTAATTTTGTTTGTGGAAACACGAGAAAATAGCACCCAACTCATACGATGGTTTTTATGAGGTCTTTTTTTATGTAGGCGAACGGTGAAGAAAGCATGACGGGTAAACATAAAGTCTCGATTTCTGTTTTTCGGGTCTTTTTTCATATTTCTCTTTCTACTAATTTCTTGCTTTCTTGATAATGTTACGATTAAGTGAAGCTTTTATTTACTCTTAATGACCAAATAACATTATGTAAATAACAGTCCGATTAATGCTGCGCCTAAAAGTATACTCGTACCACAAACAAGTTGACGAGTCGGATACAAAAACGTTATTTTTAAAAACTATTCTACTACAGGATATAACATTCTGGAAACACGGTGACGTGAAGCATAACTCGTATAAATAATGCAGGAGGTTTTTGGCATTATCAGTTCAGTTTGTGATTAACCGCCGGAACGTAAGCAACGCGATTTAATAATAAAACATAAGACTTATTGTAAAGTTGTGAAAATAAAGTAAACTGTAGTATTATATAAGCGAACTAAAAGGAAGTTAAACTGTTGTAATTATCGTAATTTAAAACGAACCTAGTTTTATTATTGGGAATAAAACAGCGCAAAAAGGACGAATAAGAAAATTCGTAACATTAGTGTCAGAGGTAAGGTTACGAGTAAAGACAATGATGAAATTTGAAGAACTCAAAGTTGAAAAACTTAAAAAGGAGTTGAGTACATTTGATCAACCGACACCTGGTAACAAGGTAGAGCTGCAGAGGCGATTAATAGAAGAATTCAAGCGTGGAAACATTGACATTGACTCATGCCAGTTTGAGTGCAAAGAAGAAATGGAGACGTTTGCAAAGGCAGCAAGTAATGTAGATGTTTCTACAATGTTTGCGGCCATGATGGAAAAGTTGGGCAAATTGGACGAAAATTCTACAATAATGGACGAAAAACTTGAAAAGAAATTTGGCGAGAGGTCTAGAATTATGGCCGCGAAATTTGGTGAAAATTCTAGAATTATGCAGGAGACACCAAACGGTGACAATCTTCAAGAAATTTCGGAAGTTATGCACAACATGGAAATACATGTTAATGAGAAATTGGAAAATGTGGAGCAGATGTTCAAAGAAGTTGAACAGAAGATCAAGCAAGTCGAGCATAAGTTTGCGAAAGTCGAAAATGATGTAAGCGAATTGCAAAGGACGCTCTAGTAGATTGAAAGCTCCTAGTTTCGATGGCTCTACACCGTTCGACGTTTTTAAATTCCAATTCGAAATATTCGCAATTAAGAACTTGTGAAACAGCAACGTCAAAGAATTAGAGCTGATTTTAGTATTAAAAGGCAGCGCAGCAGAAGTCCTTCAGAGCGTTTCCGTCAGCGCCAGAAACAACTACGAGGATATACTGACTGCGTTACAACGTAAGTATGGTGGCGATCACAAGAAAGATTTATATCGCAAGGAATTAAGAAGCCGACTATAAAAGCATAATGAAACGCTAACGATATCGGACGAGTAAATGACTGTCCACATGAATTCGAGCGTAAGCCTGATTCTAAGGCTGAGATAAAAGAGCAAATTATTAATGTCCGATCCCTGCGAATTGGGGTGGACGACGAGTGGTTTACGGCACAGAGAAGTGATCCTGTATTGGCAAAAATTATTTTGGCAAAGGGAGAGGATAGACAATTAACGCGGAATGAAATCGCGCCAGAAAGCCCCGTTTTGGAATCATATTGGGTCCAGTGGAATAGCCTGAGATTGAAGTGAAGATGGTAAAACGGAGAAAATTTTAATTGTGATACTTGCCTTGAAAGTGAAAGAGATAATTGCACAATCTCATTATGGTCCGAGTGGTAGACACCTCGGTAAAGGCAAAACTATGGAGAAACTAAGTGAACGTTAATATTGGGTTGGTCGTCAAAAGGCTGTATCCGAGTGGATTTCAGGCTACACTCAGTGCTTGACAATTAAAGGACCAACGCGGAGGAGTTGTGAACAGAGACATCAGGAGAGCCCAAGTGCTCAATTCGAGCGAATATCCATGAGTGTGGATGGTCCATTTCCAACCACTAGCTGTGGGAACCAATATGCCCTAGTCGTTATGGACTACTTCAGTAAATGGCCCGAGGTGTACGCAATTCAGAATAAAGCATCGAAAACAATAAGCAACGCTATGAACTGGATACTGGATAAGTCGTTTTGGTGTCCGTTTAGAACTGCATTCGGAGCAGGGTAGGCTTTTTGAATCTGCATTCTTGAAGGAAATATGGGAGAGAAATGGAATCCGTGGGATGAGAACGACATCATTGCGTCCTCAATCCGACGGAATGGTGGAAAGATTCAACCGAACTCTTGAAGAATACCTAAGAAAAGTAGTCAGCGCAGACCAAAAAGAGATTGGGATGAACACATGAAACGGCCACCCATGAGTCCACTTGGCGAACACCCGCTAGAGTCATTTTCGGAACTGAGCTGAAGTTGGCTGAAGATTTGGAGTTCGGTACCAAACCAGTATCTGACTCTGCGAACAGTGATGGCTATTACAAAGATGTGGGGGATCGTAATGATCTTCATCAATTTGTGCGAAACAAAATAAATGTGGTCAGTAATAAAATGAAAGCCAGATACGACCGAGCGGCAAATTCAGAAAGATTCCATGAAGGCCAGCTGCTTTTACTGTTCAACCCACAGCACAAGAAAGGTTTATCTCCAAAGCACAGACTCACTGGGAAGGCCCTTACAAGATTGTCAAACGAATAAATGACGTGGTTTATAGAATCCAGAAAAGCCAAAGTTCAAGAGTTAAAATGAAAGTCGTGCATTTGCAAAGACTAGCCCTGACTGGAAAACGCGGGGTTGCGCCTGCTCGGGATGAACAGGCGTATGTGGGAGGTATTGTTACGATTAAGAAAAAGCTTTTACTTACTCTTACTCCCCAGACCAACATTATGTGAATAAAAGCGCGAATAATGCTGCTCCTGAAAGTATGCATTGTAACATAAACCAGTAGCATGAATTCTCCTCAGTTCAGATAATTCTCTACTAGTCGAGATGATTCCAGTGGTGGATTCATACATTAGTAGAAAGATAACCAACAACTACGACTAAAAGGTTCTTGAATTCACTAGAGATAACTATATTTGAGTATGGTGTGTTCGTATAAATACCTGAGGTCTTTGGAACGGAGAGTCAGTTTGTGATTAACCGCCGGAAAGTAAGCAACGCGATTTGATACTAAAACATAAGAGTTATTGTAAAGTGGTGTAAATACAGTGACCTGAGTATATACATAAGTAAAATAAAAGGAAGTTAAACTGTTGTAATTACCGTAATTTAAAACGAACCTTGCTTTATTATTGGGAATAAAACAGCGCTAAAAAGGACGAATAAGGAAATTCGTAACAATACTTATAGATAGATAGATATTACTTACAGGCGCTCCATCTAGAAACTTTCCATTAAACAAGAAATTTCCCACCATATGTATGTTAGTCTAGATACAAACCAAAGCAAAAGAACCCAATATAGTTGATAATACAGGGATGTAATAACGTTGTTAAAAAAAGTTGTTTGACCTTCCCTCAACGTGTGATAATTAAGTTCGTTCCAAAAAACGGTGCACACTTAACACCACGAAGCGTGGCAACATTTGCTGTAATGCTTGAGAAAATATGCTATACTGCAACACGTTTGTTACCAGTGCCAACCAGTGATGGGATTACAAAAGTTTTAAATTTTACCAAAATCTTCAAGAAATTGCCCAGAATGTAACTGTACCAATTTATATACAGTCAAAATTATTGTATTTTCTTTGAACTTCTATTAGCAATCTATTTATTTCACGGTTTCTATGCTAGGTTTCAAGAAGAACAAATAACCGCAACACCAGAAAACAAAAAATGTTGAGACCTCGCCTAGATTTCGAAATTTCCGAAATTAAAATGTTTAAAAATTTTCCTTATTTTGCAGAAATCAGTGAAACAATAGAAACAAGGTGGTTAATATTGTCAGCATTACGATGTTTATTAAAATATTTTGTAAATGCCGCTTGCACTCATAAAAATTTCCAATTTTTCGGAAATATTGGGACCGCCTGGAAAGTCCTTTACAACTTTTGGGGCCAGAATGACAAGTGCGAGTTATGTGGGAAAAAGATTCGAGTTATGTGGGTAAACTAGGCTATGCTGTAAATGTAAACTTTATTAAAGAGCCGTTCAAGAGTATGGAATGCTAATATTCCCCAAACATTTAAAACTAATCTATAACAAACAAATGGGCTAATCGTTAATGTATAAATCTCTTTCCAAAAGCCATAAATATTACATCGTTGACCATTTAAGACTAGATAATTTTCGCAATCAATATCTAGGACGACGAAACTGCAGGCAATTGTTCTTGCCTGTAAAAGATGTGTTGTCTTTTAGGCAACGACAAAAATCATTTCTTATTGGGACCGAGGGTTCCCTGGAGATGGAAAGAGAAAATCTTTTTCCAAATGTTTTCTTGTGTGGTTTGCTTGCGATATTTTTCGAACACTTGCATAGTCGAAAATGCTCAACTAAGATGAGTTTTCGTTTGCATTTAGTTGGATGAATTTGTCAAAGGAAGTATTCCATTCACCCGCTGATGAAGATCCGTGGCTAGATCTGAAATAGCTACATGGTTTGCAAGGAATCATGAGGATGCATTGGCAAAACTTCCTTTGTAAAAAACTATATCTCTGTTTCTAAGGATGTAGAGTGGCCTTGAGCTTGAATAATAAAATTCAAAAGTAATATTTAGAACATTTCTACGTACATTAGAAAATTACTTAAAAATTAACTCTGCCGTGTTTTTAGTTTCGCCGTTTAAAATAGGCTCTGGTGTAAAAGTATAAAACGATGATTTTTCCATTTTTGTCGGGGTTTGAAGTGTACCAAACGTAGCTTGATTGTAGCAACGTATCAGAACAGTATAAATTATACCAAAACAGGTAAAATATTTATCTATTTGCCATCACTGCTGCCAACAAATCTAAGCTCTGTTCTCGCACTCACTACAACTTCCTAGTTTCCGGACTAAAGTAAATAGTAAAAGTAGTAAGAAAATTTGAGAGAGAACGGTTTTTACTTCATGCTATCAGTGGTGGGAATTTCATATGGGTCTTGTGGAGGAGAATCATGTTGTAAATACATTTTTCTCATAAGTTTTACAACATTTACTATTTTGTCGTTCCTGTATTTTTTTAAAGAGAGTGAGTTTTTTGTTGTATTTGTTTAGACTCTCCTTTACTAGTGTTACTATTAACATAGTACAGGAACAAACCTGTAACGTATTCCGGGCGTTGTTGTCTTTATTCGTATTTTGTGGGTAATGGGTTACTACCCATTATTATTGTCGTCGGGAATGTGTAGCGATCGATTACCCACTACTCACAGGATATGGGGAAAATAATGGGTAGCTATCCACAGTGTGGGGACTTACCCATCAGGATTACCCTCAGGTTATGGGGAAAATAATGGGTAGTTACCCACGACAATGGCGATTAACTCATCATTATAATTACACATTACCCACATAAACTTTGGTGGGGTAAGAAAAACACACCTAATATTTGGGTCAATATATTGAAGCAAATATTGATAAGCTATTTGTTTTTATTTAACAGTAGACATAAGCAAACGCGAACGTCTAAAAATATAAGTTTCTTTTGGTAATTTCTGGTAAAAATAAATTTTTTTAACATACTGCGTTTTAAACGAACCACATACTTGTCATTCAAGAGCATAAGCTTGGTCGATAAATTTGTACCTGACTGACGAATTGCAAAAAAATATTACCCAACAATTTTGTGAACACGATAGTGATGCGAACAACTTCGATTAAATTCTCATGTGGTACCATGAAGGGCGGTAAACCGAGAATAGAGAGCAACGATAGCTTGTGTTCGTGGTCATGAATGACAAGTCTGGGGTTTCGCTTTAGTTCATAGTAATAAATCTAAAATGTAATTGCTATACTTATAAGGGTTTGAAATGATTATCAAAAAGTTTTTGTTTTTGCGGCGTAATGTTGTTCTCAAAACATCGACCATTTGTTTTGGAATAATGTGTTCTCAAACAGAGTAAGTAAAAATTCCGATCGGGAGCCGAAAAATGCAACACCTCCTCAGTATAAAACTCTCACTTCGAGTTTAAAAAATTAAAATTTAGAGCGAATATAATTTCTAAAATTGTCGTTTATTTGAATCGCTCCCGACCAAGTCAAATATCAAAAATAAAAATTCGCTTCGGAGTTTAATTTTTATTTTAGTGGGAGTGAGAGCTTTATAGCGAAGATGAACCGAATTTTTCGACTCGCGGGTGGAATTTTTTCGAATTTGGATATACATAAGGCAACTGCGACAAAAATCGATTGGAATGTTGTGGAAGGTGTAGAAAATAATATACCTGATAGACGTTATACACAATTATAAAAGGCGGAAAAATCGGAGGGAACAATCTGGAATGCATCTATATAAAGTAAATAGTATATGTGGTGAAAAACTACAAATACCGAGATCATTAGATGGGAATGATTGGTTCTACTTAGATAAAAAAAATGTAATTAAAACTTTGCGAAAAATACTTAAACTTCAAAATGCAATAAAAACCGTTTGGAATGATTGCGAATGTGTTAAAACTAGTCCCTGTGGGTAAAAAGGGAGAGAAATTGGTAGAAATGGTACAACCTTAATTAACGGCAAACATATTTCAAAATGATTAGGACTTTATTAAAAATAATGTTTTTTGTAAAAGTTGTAGAAACGTCTTGAAAGGGTAAAACTTCAAAATGTTAGGAAAATCGTTTGGGATGATTTGGAATGTGTTAAATATAGTGAACGATTGTAAAAAACGTAACAAGGGGTAAAAACGGCAAAAAGAACGTAAACCTTGAACGTACCACAAAAAAATTGCATCATTGGGATTTTGAACATACAGTGGTGGCTGCCTTTAACAGGGTCTACAATTTTGTAAAATTTTACCACGAAAAGGGCAATAATTTTTCAATAAATAATAAACGGCATTAAGATTTTTAAAAAATTTCAGGATGTACAGCTTTTGTTTACATTTACAGGTTATCGGCATTTTTATCGATAAATATTAAAATCGGTGTGGACAAAACATATGCAACTCCCCAATTTTGTTTTAAATAACATCGTTTTTATAATTCTTTTGGTCGCTGTTCTGCATATAACTAATTAGAAAGCCTGTGTAACGAGATTTGTAGGAATATTCACTATTAATTTGTTATTTTTTCCTATTGAACCTAAAATAGTGTTCGTTTTAAAATGGCGCGCGATAAATTCGGATTTGTGGAATATCACAGAAAGACATTGCCGAGAAATATAATGTTCATAAAAGTTCACTATCTCGCATTGTTGCTACTTTAAAAAAAACTTCAGAAATTTTTATTCTACACCGAGGTGGTCGATCGCGCAAGACAAGTGATCGGACGGACAATCTCTTCCTCCAAATTAACTGCAAAATTCAAATATCAGTTTCTGCTCGAATAATTCTTAGACGTCTTTTGCAGGCCTCTCTACTCGAACGAAGGCCTGCAAAGAAACCGCTTATATCAAAACGTAATCACAAAAAGCGTTTGCAGTTTGCTTAAGACTATTTAAATTGGCCAGGAAGTAAATGGAGGTGTATCTTGGTTAGTGACGAATCAAAATTTAATATTATTGGCAGCGATGGCATGTACTACGTACGACGACTAGTACGAAAATGGATCGAAGCACGTTACTGCAAAAAGACGGTGAAGCATGGAGGGGGAAGTGTAATGGTGTGGGACTGCTTTCTGGTGCTGATGTTGGTCCACTGCATAAAATTGACGGCATTATGTGTAAAAAGACATTTTAGAAAGGGTAATGCTTCCATATGCCGAGTACGATATGCCATTGAGATGGGCCTTCCAGCAAGACAAGGACCCCACACACTCAACGAAAGTGGTTAAATCGTGGTTTGGTGAAAATAGAGTTACGGTTATAGAATGGCCACCACAATCACCAGACTTAAAGCCCATCGAGAAACTCTAGGAAATCATAAACCAAAAATTGAGTGGGAAATTTGTACAAGTTCTGATATTTTGTTTCGACGTCTGAAAGATGCGTGGAAATCAATCCCAAGAAGCGTCAGTGGCATACTAATAATATCAATTCCTCGAATATGTCAGGCTGTAGTGGACTACAACGGATTTGCTAGAAAATATTCAGTTCATTTGCATTGAACTGCGCTTGATTTTATTAGTTGCATATATTTTGGCCACTGAAAAATAAGAATGAATATTTGTTTTTAATTTTTTTCATACATTTTTTAAATATCTATGGAGTAGATCCCGTTTCCTTATTTTTAAAGCAATAAAGTATAATATTTAAACGAAAAAATGGTTCATTTTATTTTCAGAAAATTGCATAGTAATATTTCGTAAATGCATTTTGGTCCACTGTGTATCAAAAATACTATATGTACCCTGTAATGGAAAACCCACCTAGTGTGTCAAAACAAGTCCTTGAGTAAAACACAATTAAAGTTTCCGCTCTTTGTTCCATTTGCATTGTTTACTGTTTTATATAATTAAAGTTTAATATTACTTTCCGATGGTTTTGAGACTTGCGAGCGGTTTCATGTGAAAATTGAAGGTTGTTACAAATCATGTCAACGATTTTTCTCGTATTTTGCCAGTTCTAACCTTTTTTTATTCACATTCACAATTTTTGCCACGCGCCTAACCTTTCCAAGGCCTACTTAGTCTAATTTCGAACTGGACCGCTAACAACGGACTATCACTTAACCCACTTAAAACCGAGCATATCCCGTTCTCTCGGAAATATAAAATACCCGCATTTGAACTGCCGTCAGTTAATGAGGTGCAATTACAGTTGACGGAAAAGGTCAAATACCTGGGAATAATTCTCGACAGAAAACTGTCTTGGAAACTGAATGTGGAGGAGAGGGTGAAAAAGGCGTCTGTTGCTCTTTACTGCTGTAAAGGGGCGATAGGAAAGCGCTGGGGACTGTCTTCTAAGATCACCATGTGGATTTGTACGGCAATAGTCAGACTAATACTTCTCTATGGCATCGTAGTTTGGTGGAGGTCCCTCCAAAAGGAGTATATTCTGAATTCCTTGATGATTCAAATTCAAAGATCAGCACTGATTAGCGTTAGTGGGGCAATGGGAACGACGTCAGGTACTGTACTTAGTGCTATCCGGAACATCTGTACCCCTGATATCATGGCCGAATCGGCAGCCGCTACATCCCTGGTGAGAATCAGAGATTGTGGCGTTTTGATATCGGGGCATTCCGGACACGCTGAATTACTGCACCGGATCAACTCTATTCCCGTAACAACGGACTACTGTATCCCTTACCTTCTACCAGCGACAAATCTAAGGACTTCTATTCCGAACAGGAACACCTAGGAAAAGTCACTGGCAGGGGATACCAGTAGTATCAGATTTATCACGGATGGATCAAATTTGGACGAGCAAGTAGGCTATGGGGTCCATTTACCGGACCTAAATGCAAATATCTCCTTCAAGCTGCCTGATCACTGTAGTGTATTTCAGGCGGACATTACCGCCTTACTGGAGGTTGCTGAACTACTGAAAAGTAGTGTCACAACCCTCCGGAGAATATGTATCTGCACAGACACCCAGGCTGCTATAAAGTCCCTGGAAGCCATGTTTGCTACGTCCCTGACGGTGAAAGAATGCCACTCATTACTTAGGGTGATGGTAGAATATTTTGACATCAGGCTCATCTGGGTACCGGGACACAGCGACCTTCCAGTCAATTGCGTAGCGGATGCGTTAGCTAGACAGGGCACTACGGCACAGGTTCTTCCGGCAAAAGAAAGTGTTTGTATGCCAATCTCTACCTGCCGTTTGCAGATCAGGCAGTGGGCCGATAATATGTTCAAGGACAAGTGGAGACTTACTTCAGCTTGCAAACAAGCTAGGGTCCTCTGGCAACAGGTCGACAGGAAGAGGACTAGGCAACTACTTAACTTGCCGAGAGGCAGGTTATCCACAATGATAGGAAAACTTACGGGACATTGTCATGTAGGAAAACACGCCCTAAGATTGGGACATAGAAACTGTACTCTCCGTAGATGATACATGGAAGAGGACGAGGAAACGACGAAACACCTTCTCTTGGATTGCCCTGCTCTGGCAGGACTAAGAAATAGGGTATTCGGTACACCTTTAGTTAGCACCGTAGCCCTACAAGATATTCCTGTAGGTCTCATAGACAAATTTATTAAAAGGGCAAACTGGCTAGACGACTAGTAAATAGTTGCTACGGAGGAAACTGCAGGTATCACAATAGGATACTTTAGCCTAAATGTGCTAGCCAGCGTGCTGTCTTGCAGCCTTTTCAACCAACCAACCAACCTTTCCAAACAATTTTTCTCGCATTTTTAAATTTTACCCTTTTTCCACATTCACAATTTGTGCAACATTCCTATCATTTTCAAAAGATTTTTTGGCATTTTGAAGTTTTACCCTTTTCGCCCCCCATTTTACCCCTTTTTCCAGATTTGCAACTGTTTCCACATTTCAAACCCTTTCAAACCATTTTTCTCGCGTTTTGAAGTATTACCCTTTTCGTTCCTTTTGCACATTCACAATTTTTGCCACATTCATAACCTTTTCCCACGACGTTTCTCGTATTTTGAACATTTACCCTTTCGCCCCCCCCCCCCACTTTTTAACGCATATTGAAGATATGACTTCATAAGCATTCGATACGATTTTTCTCGCATTTCAAAGTCAACCGTACTTGCCACCTTTCTAACACCTCCCCATCCTTTACAAATTCCCCGTATCAGCAAATTTTGCAACTTGGTGCCCGCTTATCAATTAGTTTACACATACATATGTACATCTTTTCTATACATTTAATAATTAACAAGCATTCGGAAATTTTGACTCTCGAATCATTTTTTTGAATTAAATTGGGACTTGAAATTTTTTGGAGGAAAATTATATTTTTCTTACGTTGTGGGAAACACTGTCTTGCTTAAGACAAAACGTGTATTTAAAATCGCACCATTTCCGTCTGGTACATATCTAGTCATGTTGTCAGGCATATACGAACAATATAATTTACATTAGATGCCAAGTCTGTTAACACATGCCAATTTAATTTATACATAGTTATAATTCCGGAAATATATACGAGTGTTATGAGCACAAACCGTTGTAGGTGAAAAATGTTTCTCAAAAAATTGCGCGATTTCCTTTTAATCAAATTTGAATTTAGTGGTTTTTAAAAATTGGATTCCCTTAGAATTCACAAAGTTTTTTTTGGAAATAATTTTAGATTTATTTATTTCCAAACGCTGAATTTAGAAAGATTTTAATTATTTACTGAGGGTTGAAATGTAATGTGTAATGTGATAAGCTCAGCCGAAAACTGGGCGATTTATTTTTCGAAAATATTTAAATTTAATTTGTTTCCAATCCCTGAATTCAAAAACTTTGTTTGTTAGATACTTGGGGTTGAAATGTTATATGTATGAAGCGACGAAGGCTAATATATTTAATTTGCTCCCAATTTTGATACATGATGATTAAAAAATGGTTTTTTCCAGCATGCACGTACATATATAATTTATAACACGTGAATTTCAGCGAGGGTACTCCATATTAAGTCAAACATCAACCAACAGTATTCCCTCTTTCCTCGTACTACTATCACTACTTCCCAAGCCCAATACAATGCACTGTATTTATACGGAGCATCACCTGAGTGTTGGTAAAACAATACATTTGAGTCCAAAGTCCATTTCTTGAATTGGGTTGTATTTTCATTCCGCTGTCTGAAATTAAGCTCCAAAAAATTTTCAACCTAAACATAAAATGTATCGAAAAGAAAATTTCATCCCAAAATTTGAAAATTTTTATGAAAATAAACTCCAAAAATTAAATGGGGCTTATCTCCGCACAACTATTTGGGATCCCATTACATCCCATGAAGGGACAGGGGATAACTTCTCACAATCACTGAGCTGTGCGCTTTCCAGTTTTCACTTACTGATTGGGACCTACAGTTTTACACCGATTCCGAACAGTATTTTGAGAAGCTTTTTCATGGCTATATACTCGATAGTGTCGCCGCCACTATGCGAGGTGACCGCCGCCGAAAGAAATTTTTAAGGCGGTCTGAGCAGGGTTCGAACCCAGGAGCCGCGCACACTAACTATTGCACCACCGAAGGTGCAAATAAATAAATAAAAATAAACGCCAATAAAAATTGAAATTGACCCATACAAGATTATGCATTTCTTTGAAGTTATGGATTCCAGTATGCCTCCGTTTTGCATATACATACTAAAGGCTTTTGTAATTACCAGGCCCGTACGCAGATGGGGAGGGCGGTTTGGGGGTTAAACCCCCCAGAAAATATTATTAGTCTCCATTTAATTTTGTAAATTGTTATGTGTGTTTTCTGTAATTAAACGAGTTTAATTTTAAAAAGTCATCCAAACTGGATTTGGGTTGTCTGTGCCTCGTCTGTTTTACTTGTAATGCAAATTAAATTTCGGTATAAGTAAAAATTAAATTCTTTTGGCTGAGAAAAAAAAATGACATGACTTTACAATACGATGGCCATCAGATATTCTACTTTAAGTAACGTGCTGTATTCTTGTTTCAAAGTGATATTTTTGTTGACATTTATTTTTTCTGTTGATATGAACTTTTAGAATGTTAAACTTTTTTCACCGGAAGAATTTTACAACGTTAAAAGGCGGCACGGGTACAATTGTACCCTTATATATTTAACACGATATATATGGCTTTTCCTATTAATATATTTAAATTATTCTGTTCTTATTTAATAAACAAATGACAGAACAGGTACGTGGCTAAAAGAAACTTATTTTACGTACACATATATGTATGTATAAATTTTTTGCCATACTAATCAGACGTGTTTGACGTTTAGTCAGTACTATGCAAACAAAACTCTTATTTTGTTTACATTGTTGTTGTTGCGCCAGTGCTTTCACCTTACCTGGCGTTTACACGGGACAGTTTTGCTCCGACAGTAGAAACACATTCGCACATTTTTACTACACACTTACACTTCTCTCACTTGCCTCGCCACTGTCTCTGATTTTTCAAAGACAGTAACTTCGGCAAGAGATTTGACGTAAGCGGCCAGATCATGACTGAACTAGTAAAGGTTGGCACAATAGAAAAACTGATTTTGCGTTCTTATGATTCCATCAGTTAAATTCAGTGTATTTTGTTGTTGTACTTTTTTGTGTATTGTGTTTGTTTATATGGATCTGTGTTGAATTTAACGGTTAGAGTCATGAAACAAAAACTAAATGCCTGTTGTTGGTACACACAATTACAACAAATCCTACTGCGTCAGCCTCTACTAGTTCAGCCATCGGCCATATCGGTGACGTTTCGTAGTAATTTGAGAAAAAAGCAAAACATCTCAAACGACTTTACAAATTGGGAAATATATTTGTATTTGAAAATTTTGCTAATTTTTATTGAAATATTGTTTGACAATACAAACATATAAATATGAATACACATCTAATTTTGCAGAGTACATCAGTTCCATTGTAATTTGGAGAAGTAAGACAAAACACAATGGCAAAAGAGCGAAGAAACAAAAAATCAGAGCACGAAATTTAGGGAAACGGCACTGTCGGCGGTTGCTTAAAACTGTACTGTCTTTATAACTGGCTGGACGCGTACGTCATACAAACAATTTTTCTGTTTGTGACAACTAATACATATTCTAAACTATCTCGTCTCAAACTGTCCCGGGTAAACGCACCGTTAGAAATACATATAAATGCACTTGAATTTGTTGTGATAACATACATGCTAAACAGGGGAATACCCGAAAAGTAAAAAAAAAGTAGTAGAAAAGTGTAATACCAATAAATCGAACTCTCACATTATATCAGTGTGTCTTATTGACTTGCGTGCGTTGTAAGAAGAAATTTCGGTAAATTATTTTGATTTCTTACTATGAGTGATATTGAAACTGAACAACGGAACCGGGTTTGTAGGTAACCGTAATATCATCAAATACTTATTTTAGCATTTTGTTATATAAAGAAATTTTTTAAAATTTTGACAAAAGATTTACATCCGATGAAATAAGGCAACTAATTGAATATTCTGATGATGAAGAAGAACCCTTTGTTGCTTCCGATGAAGATTCTTATTTTCCACGTGTAGATAATGACGAAGAGTCAGATGTTGAACCTGCAATTATAATAGAAGCTGATGAAAAATATGGCTCAGGTGAAAGTGCTGAAGATGAACTGGTACCTCCAAATATAGGTGGTGTTTTGATCGGTAAAGGCGGAACAAAGTGGTATAGTGAACCAATGCCTAGCGCACAAACCAAATCGCGTAACGTTTTGTGTCAAAAAGGTGGTCCTGGATTGAAAAATATTCTGTTTACAGAAAAAGAACTTTTTAAGCACATTATAACTCCTGAAATGTGTGACATTATATTAAGGGAGACAAATCGAAAAGCTAAAAGAGTTCATGATGCTAATTCTTCTGCGCAGTCATCTCAAAAAGTCTTTCAGCCAATCACTGCGACTGAGTTCGATGCATTTTTGGGTATTCTAATTGCAGCTGGTGTACAAAGAGATAACAGAACCAACTTGGATGATATGTGGAATGCAGATGCTTTGCCTCTTGTACGTGCAGCAATGTCTCGAGACCGCTTCAAGATGATGCAAAGATTTGCCCGATTCGATAACGAAAATACACGTGCAGCACGAATACAAGAAGATAAAGCTGCACCAATTCGGGATATCTGGACCATGATGAACAAAAATTTAGAGAATGCATACAAGCCGTATGAGTGCATCACAGTAGACGAACAATTATTTCCTTTTAGAGGACATACCAAACTTACTCAGTATATACTTTCTAAGCCGGCTAAGTATGGCATAAAAATATTCTTGGCTTGTGATTCATCAAACTCCTATCCATTACATGGTCAAATTTATACTGGAAAGCCGAAAGACGGTCCAAGACAAACAAATATTGGTGAACGAACTGTGCTGGACTTAGTTCAAGTGTATAAGGGCTCTGGAAGGAATGTGGTTACAGATAATTATTTCACATCCTTACAATTAGGCAAGGTCTTAAGTTCTTGGAACATGAGTCTAGTTGGCACGGTAAGTAAAAATAAAAAAATTTTACTCAGCAATATGCAACAATGATGCCACCATCTGTTCATACGTGCCAAAAAAGAAGAAATCGGTGATACTACTATCAACTATGCACATGGCAGGAGAAGTAGAAGAAACGGATGCTGGTAAGCCAGAAATTATAAAATATTATAATAAAACAAAAGGTGGAGTAGATGTCATGGACAAACTGTTGGGCGAATACACCGTAAAACGACGAACAAAGCGCTGGCCTCTAGCATTATTTTATAACATGGTTGACGTTGCTGCTTTGGCCTCCTATATATTATATAGAAGCCATCATCCAAAAAGTATATCAAAAGATCAGCGACGAAAGTTCTTGAAAGATCTTTCAAAACAGCTATGTATGCAATCAGTAAAAGACCGTAGTGACAACAAACTTATAACTGGTAAATATTTTATTCGAAGTGCTATAGAAATGGTACTTGGACGACCTATAGTGGCAGCACCAAGTCCAGAAATTGGTTCCAAAGTACCCTTTGGTAGACGGGGAGCATCACCTGTGGTTGGAATATGTTATGTTTGTCAATGTGAGGCACGCAAAGAACGTAAGACTAGAAAGGCGTGTGCAATATGCTTGAAGCCTTTGTGCGATGAACACTCTATTCAAAGTACCACATGTTTCTCATACAAATAAAAATATATTGGTTTTTCCCAAATATTTGGTTATATAGTATGTATTCGTTTGTTCTTTTCAAATAAAACTAATCAAAATAACTCTACTTTATTTTCTTGTTCTTTTTTCTAACGATTTATATGAAGGTACAATTGTACCTCTTCAGCCTTTTAGGGATATCAAGTCAAAAAGACTTATTTGAGTGTGATATAATCAAAATCTTCTTTTTAAATTTCAAATATGTAATCCGCAATAAAAGTTTAGAGATGTCAGAAAATTTCAGATATCTAGTATTAACAAAAAAAAAAGTTATTGCAATTTAAAAACGATAAAGGTACAATTGTACCTGTTCCGCCGGACAAAGGTTAATGTCATATTTGTTGACTTTTTTTTTTTTTGAACAAAAAAAATCCCATTTATTACTTTCAACGAAATCTATAAAATTACCCATTACACTAAAATTTTCCCAACACTTGTGCTTCATCTATTAGTTTACTTTATATATGCTTGCTACTCCAACAACCTGTACAAATGTGTCTTAACTAGAGAATTTCCTTCATTTTCAGTTCCCGCATTCCCGGGAATTTTGTCCGGGAATACCGGGAAATTTCCAGAACAATATTATAGAATATTTTATTTTAGTAATCCAGCATGCTCTACTTGCACTTGGGAATTCTATATGTTTTAAAGTTTTGTATTTTTAGATGGTTTCATGTTAAGAAGATTTTTTAATGTTCATCGTTGCGTTGCTCCAGCAACTCAATGGTTGTTGCTGCAACGACTATATCAATTGTGGATTTTAGAGAAAAACAAGTTTAATAATGTAATTTTTAAGTTTTAAGTCTAAGTTTTTGAGGTTTGGGCATCTTTTGATTTCTTTAAAGTTGTATTTGTTTATTACTGTATTTAGTCCAACATTTAAAATTTACAAAATGAATGTGTTACTGCAACGTGTCAGTCATTTGTTTCAAATGATTTGTATCAAATAAGAGCAACTGTGTTTTCACACCAATTTGTACTACCTGTTTAGCAACAATGCTTTAACACATAACCGTCAAATTGACCGAAACTACATACGAGTACATATATTCTGCGCCATTTATCAAAATAAAAATAATACATTTTAATTTTTCCACGAATTAGCAAAGTGGAAATTAATATAACATGGGCAAACTAGGGTGCTTGATGTTAATATTTGTACACCATTCACATATGGATGATTACATTCCCAAACCAGCTTTTACATCAATCAAAAATATTAATCGCAACAACGGAACATATTCATCATAGCAATGAAACATATTCTTAGCAGTGACAAAAGTTTTCAGGTTAATGAAATAATTTTCGTTGCGGCGATGTAGCTTCGGATATATCTAAGCAATCCTTTTGACTTGAATCCAAATTTTACAAAAAATATAAAGTTGTATTTTGCAAAACTCAGAAATAGTTTATAACAATTTCCAAATCTGGCGTAGAGCGCTAAGGCGCTGATGAAAAAGTCACAAACTTCGGAATCATGGTCCACCAACAAGAGTTGAAATCCTGCTTCCGCCTATTTAAATTTTTCCTAATTGCAGAAAATCCCTGATCTGTATAGCTCAAAGAAAATCGAAAAAATATTCTTCTAAGAAATAAATTCAGAACGAATCATGTATAAAAAAAAAATTTCCAAATTTTTTCGAACCTCTTTTCAACTCATGTACAACTGTAAAATTTTGACAAAAGTTCACTCATTAGTTACTTTCGTCAGTATTATTAATTTTTTTAATATTCTATATACATATATCTCTAGATATATATGTAGCTTAATTTTAAACTTTAATATTTCCAGTCGTTGAAAGGTTAATAAATCATTTTATATGTTGAATATCTTATTGGATCTTTGCCAATACTTACAAAAATATTGTAATGTTTTAGATTTTAAATTAGATATTTCTAAGTTTTCAATGGTACATGTAAGTAATGGATTTTCCAATACGTACTTGATAACTCTGAATTTACTTTCCCTTTTTTTTCAGTAAACTCAACATTTTCACGAACAACGTATGCTAATTATAAAAATGTACTACCGAAATTCGGAGTCGGTGACCGCAGGTTTATGAGCGTTAACTCCAATTATCGGTCGGGTTTCTCGCCCTACTAGACAAGCAATAACAGGGTTAGTGCAACAATTTGTTGCTGCCATGCCAATTAGACAACGGGTTGGTCGAACTGACGGAAATATTGCTGCTGTTCAGGCGTCCGTAGCAAACAATCCAAATCAGTCGATTCCGCGGCGTTCTCAAGAACTCGGCATCGCCATATAGATCGGCGGCAAGAGTAGTTAAGGCCCAAAACTTTAAAGTAAGCTGCAATACTGTACAAAGACGATCTAATGCAAGTGGTCTAAAAAGTTATAAAGCGGCTATAACGCCATTTATCGTACAAAAAAGCGGTTAAAACGTTCACAATTTGCTCGAGAGCACATCAACTGGTCAGTTTAGCACTGGAAAACTGCATTTTTTTCGGATGAATCCAAATTTAATTTGAAATGTTCAGATGGAATGAGAAGAATTCCTTGACAAATCATTAAAAACTTTATAGATTATATGCTAAGGAGATACAGTGATGTCACTTAAAGTAATGGTATGCTAAAGAATATTAAATAATAATAATTTGTCCAATGCTGGTTATTGAATATGTGCACTTTTATTCGCATTAAATATCGTGGAAATATATAAATTCTTAAATTGTTTAGGTTTTGTCAAAATAACTATTTTCCTTTGTTTTAAAATAATTTTATTACATTCATAATAGCATTTGTGAGTGCAATTGGCATCAGTCCAATATGTTTTGTCCGACACTATACATATTTTGACATTCGCGTAGATTTCGCTTCATTTTGACAACAACTGGTTTAAAAGCATTCATTTTGTTTACTCATTGAAATTCTTATTACAATTAGTAATAGAAAATTCAAATACAGAATGGGTTGCAAAACAATTATTTTCATAAACGGTTTATTTGACTTCAAGTTATGACTAAATTGTACAATGATTGGGTTGAGACAATTGAGGAGCTAAAAATCTTTCAAAATGTATACGAACAATAAGAATTTAAATATTCCCAGAATGTCAACGTAAGGCGAAAGTTGGTCTTTTCTATTTTACCCTTTTTTCTAGTTTGCCTTCAATTCTACTTCTGTTCTTCTTCTGTGGAGAGCAAAACAAATAAAATGAATATGTTGTATTTTAAATAAAACAGTTTGTAAAGGGTTATCCATTTCATGGTTTCAAAAATATAGGGCTGGAATTCGACATCTGTCAAACTAAGTTGTTAAACCAATTTTTTTTCTTTTCACTTGAAAGTCTGACATTGACGAAAATGGATAGCTTAACTATCACACAACGCATACAAATTATTAAAACCTACTACAAAAATGGTGATTCAGGCACAGCCACATATCGTGCATTAACCCATATTCAACCGGTGTTGCGTTTTCGCAACAGCAACTTTGGCGCATGGCAACTCAGCTATTAATTAGCACAGGTATATAATAGCCCTTTTGTAAATAAATAATTAAACTAACGTAATGTTTTAAAAAAGATGTAAACCTCTCGAATCCTGTTGCCAAAAGGTTGTAGAGCAGAAGAAAAATATCATCTGCCAAAACAATTGTATTATAATATAATAAATGTAGCGGAAAAAATTGGTGTTGCGAAAACGCATCGTTGGTCGATTAAAAAAAAAGGTGTTTCCTTAGATGGATAACACCAATATTGACACCACTGATAGATTTGCCAAAGTCAGACCTCAAATTGATATCCTGAATGTCAAATATAAACAGTTTGGTTTTTTACTACTCATCTATCGGTCGTTGCGCAAATGGTACCATACTTCGGCAGGCACAACTGTAAAATGTTTATTCGGGGAAAGCCAATTCGGTTTGGTTTCAAAAACTGGTGTCTATGTTCGGATACAGGCTATTTATATGAAGCTGTGCCGTATGCTGGCAATGCAACTACATACAATAAGCAGATTAGCTTAGGAGCATCCGTAGTTTTAAATTTGTTGCGCTCTGCTCCTTATCCGGATCGTCATGTTGTTCATTTTGACAATTTCTTCACGTCATATTAGAAATGCTCATCTTCATTTGGGCACCACAACAAAATATGTCAAAGGAATCGTAAAAATAAACGGGATAAGAAGCTACCTTCGCTCCAGTACCTGAAAAACAGGAGTACGATTATGTATTTGATAGAAACAATAAATTATTTATAGCTCGTTGGCATGCTAATAATGAAGTCACTATACTATCAAATTTTGTTGGTGCTCAACCAACGACGCGTTACTCATCCGTAGAGAAGAAGAAGGTATCACCTCCACAGCCAAAAATAATCAGTAGGTACAAAAAGCATATGGGTGGTGTTGACCTACACGACAATGGAGTTGCCAACTATCGTATAGCAATCCGAGGTAAAAAGTGGTGGTGCCCATTGTGGAACAATTGTGTCAATTCTACAATCGTAAATGCATGGAAAATTCAGTGCCTGATTGCAAAAGCTGAGAGCAATCGCCCGTTGTCTCAATTGGAATTCAAAAGTGATATTGCCCGTTGTTTGCTACTGTATGAAGATCGGCCAGAGGAAGGCCATCATACGAATACGATATTGAAGAAGCAGAAAGACTACCCCAAATGCCACGTTTAGACCTTCGGGATAATGTCATATGGAAACCTCCGGGCAGTACCAGAAAGAGATGTGCTAAATGTCATTCGCAAACATTTTTCCAGTGTAAAAGTGTAATATTTCTCTTCATTCTAAGTGTTTTGACACTCTCCATACAAAATAAATAAATTGAATAAAAATATTTGGGTTATTTTACTCTTAAATTTAACCTTTCAGTTACATACTACAAAAAAATTCCTCACAAGAACCGGATTCTTCTCTTTTTATTTTCAAACCTAATATACCCTTAATCGACCAATGATGCGTTTTCAAATCGTTCAGATATGTGATTTTTGATGCCTCAATAGCCAGTATACACAATTTCATTTAGTTATCTCAACGGAATCGGGTGGTGGTAGAAAATGGGTTAAGAGGAGATTATGGCTTACATAATCGTCCAACTACGCAAGCAATTGGAATTTGAAGACACTGGAGCTGTTACAGATATTGTAAGGCCTGTGCATCATCGTTTCGCTCATTCCGCTGAAAATATCGCTGCTGTAAGTGAAAGTGTTGCCGAAGACCCGAATGTGTCGATTCCTAGTCGTTCTCAGGAATTAGGACTGTCTTACGGCACATAATGGCGTATTTTTTGCCTGCTATTGAAGAATGCGACTTGGAGAACATGTGGTTTTCCGAGCGAATATGGTTTTATTGCAAGAGACATTTCCAGGCCGCGTAATTTCTCGTCGTGGCGATATCAACTGGCCACCAAGATACGCGAAAGACCGTGTTTATGCAGATAAACCTTTAACTCTTGAGCACTTAAGAACCAACATTCGTCAAGTTATGGATGAGATACCGCCCAATATGTGTTAAAAAGTGGTCGAAAATTACCTCAAAAGAATCAATGCTTGCAAAACTTCGCGTGGTGGTCATTTAAATAATGTAGTGTTTCACACATAATGTCAACGTTCAAACTTTATAATAAAAAAGAAATATCATGAAAAAAAAATCCAATGAGTGTTCGAACTCACGGGCGATGTGTTAACACCTTTTTGCTACACGGTACCTGTTCGATTTCTATGAACACATTCGTAAATGTTACATTGGAAAATAAAAAACAGCGTTCAATCATATGATGACGTTACAGTTAAATAATATTAATACTTAAAATTATTTAAAGACCCAGTGCAAGCACATGTGTCATTATTTTCTTGCTCAATACTTTTTGTTTTATTCCCACAAAAGTCAAAGAATGCAAAGCAACAGACACTTGCACATACATACATACATTGTTATATTCGTACGATATAACCGAAGATCAACATAAAATACTTTTTTAATATTACTCCAAATTAATACTCCAAATTAAAACACTTCAATCTCGGCTCGCCGATATCGGATCGCCTTAATTTTTGGCCTAAACTCTTCGTCGAAACCCGCACTAGCTTTTAATCCAAAAATTAATAAAATCGGCTATGAATTTCCGGAGAAAATCGCGTGGGAACATTATATGAAAATCGCCCAATAATCACTTTCAATACCGACTGCCAAGCAACGAACAAACAAACGATGATTTACTCTTACAAACCTAACACTTGCGTATGTATTAAACTGATAGTTTACTGCCCTAGAGGCGCGCGTATAGATGTTAACACATCAAAAATATTGTATATGTCTTTTATTTACGCTTACTTTTGAAACCGCAAAATGGATAATCCTTTATTACAATTCTAAAATCTAAATAGCATACAATAAAATTGACCGTACCAAAGCACGAGGTAAAGAGAAAACACTAACTACATTCTCAGTTTTAGTGCAATTCTAATCTTCTCTTGTGATAAAAAATTTTCCGTATTGAAGAGTTTTAGTACTTTTACCACGATGGTGTGTTTGTTCTCTTTTTATAAATACAACAATTACAGGGGTACATAAATACTTACTTGCAGTGGATTGCAGGACCTTTCAATGAGTTGCTCCAAATTTAGATTAGTTGTTGTCTCCTTGTCTTTAAATTTCTGTGTGGTGATATTATTGTATTTCAGACCTAGCACGACTTATTTCTACTTTTGATTTTGTCCAAAATTTGCTGATTTGTTCTTTTTACTGTTTAATTTAATGCATAGTGTTCCAAATTTCATAAACATATATGGAACTGAGTTTGAGTTTTAATTTGAAATTGAGTTTTTGCGAAAAAAAAGTGGAGAATTGATAACGTTTAAGATTAGTACGTTTTTCTGCGACCACTTAACTTTAACGTCTAACGATCACATGGTTTTTGTACAATCTTTAGTGTGGGGCAATTTTACTTGAGCAATTTTTGAGTTTATTGGAGAGACGGGGAAAGAGAGCGGAAAGGGGTACTGACTTGCCCGTACTCAATATTTCGTTTTGTCATCCGCAAGTTTTTACGCAAAGTTGGCTGAAGATGAAGTTTTAACATTTCTTTTAATTTTTTGTTTCGTTTTGCATAAATTTGTGGGAATAAAAAAGTAAATGTGTTTTGTTTGATGTTGGTAGTAAAAAACGCTTCTCCTATACAATAAATTAATGTTGTTGTTATTATTTAAATTTATTTTTCACTTCCACAAATATAAAAAATTCCTTCTGTATAAAATTTTTTCATAATTTAAATAAAATTGAATGCCAAAAATACAAGAACATGGAATCTAAAGAAAGCAAAAATTGCTCAAGCAATCTTTCCTTTTGTGAACATGAATATTGACAACAACCCGCGCAAGTAAAATTCCCAGGTGTGACTTAGATTACAGAAAATTTCTTCGTAATGCCACGTGCAAATCTTAACCCCGTTCACCGTTATTTGTCTATAATTTGCACTTGGCCACGAGATGATTTACATCACCAACAAAATCCAAAAATCTGGTGAGAGTTTTATACATTTCCCATTCTTAAATTGTTGCTGCCTGAAAATACATTTTATATTTTGGTGGAAAAGTTTTCGTTTCCCCAGAGCGTTGAAATTATATATTCTGTTCCGGTGTCAAAGCCGAGTTATTTCAGAGCACAATTTTCATATCATCATCGATCAAAATGGTGGTATATAGTGAATTAATATTCTAAAATACAATATTTAACTTTCGCTTTGGTTTATTGCGAAGGTTTATCCCTTCACTGGTGTAGAAAACCAGACCATAATTGCCCAGTATTTGAAATGATTTGCCTTAAGATCAAAACCAAAGACTTGCCTCGATGGGAATGTTAAAGGCCACAATTTATGGATTACCAAACGATGTGGATGGAATCACAGATTAGACCGGAAAGAATAGAAGCTTCCTGAAAACGCGACCACTTCAACTTTGCGAAAAACTTTTTTGACTTGGAGCTTTGACTTTTGGAGTAAACTCGAATGTCAAGCGCATTCCACTCCACTCGCTGCAAAGCTGACAGTTAGTTCCTCTTGCTTGGAGCTGGTGAAGCAAGTTGGCTCACTGCATCTATTGCATATACATACTTATACATATCTAGGCAAGTACCCAATAGGTACTCCATGAGTGTCTCAACACTCTTATTGGCGTCAGTGCTACTCTATAGATATTGATGGGATGCCTACCTATTTGTCGAATCTATAAGACATTTTAAGAGTACTAATGAAACGGGGTTGTTGCCCCGGGACAGATGTTTGTTGTCCCATTTCATCAGGAGGCATGTACGAAACGACCTACAAAATACTGGATTCGTTCTGTTCCAGGCTAATGGAAACGTTGTCTCTATATGCCGTTAAGAGTATCTGGCCACAATGCAAACTCTGGTATTGTGTACGTTGGCTGTGTCTATTGTCCTATATAGCACTCCAGGGCTCTTGTATAAGGACCAAGTCCACCTCTCCTTTTACAATGCGTAGGGTTGATTTGTCATATTCTGTTCGTCGTCAGCCACAAAAAAGGAGTCTTCACCAATGTCACTATCACTAGTGTGTTGAACCGCATCTATAGATTGGTGTCGGATAAGGAACAACCCTTTTCTGGATCTGCTAACTGAATGAACAAGTCTCCGTGAGTATGTACACCCCCACTGCCCGTCGACATGTTATCCACTTCCTCGTACTGCCAGCAGCATTTTCTAATACTCCATCGTTCAAAGCCGACTTACTATCAACCGCCTTGTATTCCTCATCCAGTTTAAAAACCTTTTGGGTTATCTGCCCAAAAGCAAACGAGACCACGGCAGCGGACTATTTTAGAAGTCACTGTGACTCGTTGTTCAAAATGAATAAGGCGGGTCTATGAACACCATCTACATCACCAAACGATAGATTTTGCAATTGTATGTTGGAAGTTCGAGATTACTATCCTCCAATTACTCAATTCAATTTCCTCCAAGTCAAGTGGTCTGGCTGGAATACAGGCATGTACCCTGGGCCTGAAGGGGAGATTCTCAATTGGAAAATCTTCGAGCGCTAATCCTAGCCGCAGCTCACCAACTTTTTTCAAAGTTGCGCTATAGTATTCACCGACCATTGATATCTAAATATCTCTAACTTTGCCCGGCCTTAGAACCAGCCTGCGTTGCGACATCGTGGAGAAGGTCCCGACATCTCCTTTCGGATCTGAACGTGTGCTGAGAACATTGCCTCCACAACATGTTTCCATTTATCCTTCGGAATGATTCCGTCTTCCTCCCCGGTCGATATTCGCTATTACCAGATTATATTTTACAATCTTACTAAATGATCCTTACCAAGATTTCTAACTAGCCTCCTTAGCCCTCTTCGGATTTCGACGATCATAGGGTGAGTCCTTGTTCCGACGCGAAAACCGCTACAATGTCTTGATTATGACTCTGAATAGTATGATAAGCTTATTTCAGAGAATCTCTCTCTAGTAGCGAGTCTCTCGTGGACTACATTATCATTTCTCTAGATATTCGTAATCCAAAGAGCATGACGACGGTCGTTAAAGTTTCTTTTGGAGGGTTGCAGGTGTGGCTTTATACCAACGACTGGTGCCGGTCCTGACCACTTTAATTGCGGTCACATAAGTCGCCACTTCATTGTTGAGCTGTTGTTTTGTTATTCTCCCTTAAATTTATCTTCCTTGATATTCCATTGTTAAGTAGGTGAGCGGCTGGGGCAATCGCACTATACGTTCCAGTAGTACGGAAAGAACTTGGGCGACGGGATGTTTCTCACTGAAACTCCCAGCTCTCAGTGAGACGCCGCTAAATAGAGTCAGTACACGCAACACGCCAAATTGGGGGAGTAGAACCAATACTGTGATAACAACCGCCCCTAAGATGACGAACTTACGCTGACCAGACAGCCGCCGGCAGACGCTTCTGGATTTTAGTCCGACCGAGGAACCACGGAGGTGTGAGTCATGTCATGTCGCAAAATCAATAAAGGGAAATATCTTATTGTACGTCCTCGGACTCTGCCGTTTTTGGTCGGGGACTGCTTATTATTGACAACTATCCTACATATCTGTAGGCCGTCCAGCTATCCGCCACCTGCTGACCTCTATGGTAGACTGAGCTCAGTCGTAGGTATCAGACATAGGTACCCAAGATAGCTAGTGTATTCAAAACCAAAACCGGTTAACCGAATTCCAGCCGGTTAACCGTGCGTCGGTTTTATGAAAATTGGTATTTTCGAAGAATCGGTATCACCAGAATTACATACCTAAATCCTTTCCCATTGTGGTTACTGACCCCATCAGACACACACAAAATTAATTCACGGATAATGTGCTGAAATACATTGCCCAAGGCAATATAAGTTATATCTGCCAACTCCAATTAAGATGTAAGTTCTGGAACTAATGACAACACATGTAGAATGTTAGCAGAAATGTGTAAAACAATAAAGATTTCCGATGAAGGCCAATTTCAATTTCACCGCGGAAAATACACACGTCGTCGAGGAGACGCCGCACAGTGGCGCCCGTAGAGCAAACGAGGTTGCAAAAATCAAAATTTTCATGTGCGCCGACGAAGTTTTGAATAAACCCATGTTATAGGAAACTTTTCAACGATTTCAAATATGCTACTCTTAATAATATCACATTTTTAGTTTAGAAGATATAACCGTTCAAAGTTGACCGACTTTCGGTTTTCAAAAAACACACAATTTTTAGTCAATTTGTTGCGATTTCAGGTGTAATATCACGAAAAATAGGTAACGAATCGCCTTATTTTTTGTTTGTATTTATTGATGTATTTATTAAATGTATAATGATAAAAAAAATTAACTGTTTGCTTCGTGTTTCTCCTGGTAAAACACTATTTAAAAACTATCCGTTTTTTCACTATTTTTCAACTTTGACGGAAAATAAAAAAAATCTATATGTGCCATATTTTCAAAATATGTTCTTTGAGTATTCCTTTACATAATTCCAAAGGTTTTATCTGCCTCTAAGTGCCCCTTTGGCTTCTAGAGGTCAAAGAGTTAAAAAAGACATGGTTCTTGAGTGGGAAAAATCAAATCATTAACCCTCCGTCATACACATGTTTCTATAGTCACATTCGTAACACATGGGTCAGGCCAGACCAACTGTGTATTCATTTTGTAAAACAATAAAAACAACTCGCGTAAACTTCTGTAACTGACACTTATGATAAAATTATTGGGAAAATTAGCTGTACGGACAGCATGGGATGCCATCATTTCCAACATGAAAACCCTTTTTTGTCTGAATTCGTGGAAAGAACT
The DNA here is from genome assembly GCA_963931995.1 of Phaonia tiefii. Lineage (NCBI taxonomy): Eukaryota > Metazoa > Arthropoda > Insecta > Diptera > Muscidae > Phaonia > Phaonia tiefii. The sequence continues at coordinate 56,580,010 of OZ008370.1, forward strand.
AACAATTCTTGGAAAAACAAAATTACGTGATAAAATGGACGCAACAATTGTCATCCAGTCCACACGCATTCGTATTTTTAGAACCTGTACATGATGTGATTGGTCACCCGCCCTGTAGGTAGGCAGGTAGGCCAGCACTCCACCACACCACGCACAGTCCAACCCCGTTAAGACTCCGCCAACAAGAACCCAAGCGCACACTGGAAAATTCTACCTAATTTACCAACGACCAAAACATGGTGGTAAAAACCTGCGTCATGCACAGCTACTATATAAGTGTAAACACTTAGCGTGGTTTCAACAAACCTGATTGTGCTATTATTGACCAACCATCTAACCGCGAGTTATTGAAAAAATGGCGTTGAACAATTTAAAATTATTTGAACTGTTCAGAAAGTCAACCACACCAAAGTTTTTCACGGAAGCTGCTTTAGAAGAACTTGATAGCTTATACGGAAATATTGAGAGAAGCGAAATTATAAAAAATAATTTTTATCTGATATATGCAAATATTAAGGCAAAATGGGTGAAAACTAATCGAACCATTCAGAAATTCAACTCCAAATACGAGGACTGGCTTAATGAAGACACCATCCTGGATATATTGCCAGTAGATAAACCCACCACATCAACCAGAGGAGCAAAAGGAAGGCCAAAAAAAAGTATTGAGGAGTGTTCAATTTTTACAAGAAAGAGGAAACTTGCCGAGGCCACCAATGACTTGACCACGAAGCATTTATCGGACGCGCTGTCTATTAAATATACAAAGGATAGTGAAAGAGTGAGGTCGCAGATTACAAAATCTGTTGCTGATGCGAGCCCACTGCGACTAAAAAGGATTAAGGAAAGCATTCCCACGCCCACAAACGCACACATTAAAAAGTATGGTTCCGAAGAAGCCTTGGCCTTGTTTATGGACTTAGAACTTTTCAAAGAAAAATATGAGATACTACGGGCATCCTTGATGCCACACGGGGGTGACGTTTTACCAGGATACAAGCATATTACGCAAGCCAAACTAAATTCACGACCACTGCATACGGAGTTTACGGAAGTCTCTGTGAAAGCCAATCTGCAGGATCTCATGGGCCATACAGCAAAACGGTTGTTGGAGAGTCTTCCTGAAAATGAGGTGAAAATTCTTCCTGAGAAACTGACATTGATCAGCAAATGGGGCTGCGATAGATCATCCGGACAAAGCGTTTATAAGCAAAGGATATCTTCCGATGACGCTACAATATCGGACGGAAATATGTTTATGGCATCTGTTGTTCCTTTGCGGCTAAAATCTGATGTTTCCCTACACTGGAAAAATCCACGTCCGTCATCAGTGCATTATTGCCGACCAATAATGTTTCAGTTTGCAAGGGAATCGGCAGAACTCATAAGGACCACGGTGAAGGACATTGAAGAACAAATAAGCAAGATTAAGCCTACAAAGCTGCAAATTGGAGAAGGAAAATATATTGAATGTAAATACGAGTTCCACCTGACCATGGTTGACGGAAAAGTCGTAAACGAACTGACAGGAACAACCTCAACATTGTCATGCCCGATTTGCAAAAAGAGTCAGAAGAACTTTGGTAATTTAAACGATTCTACAAACGAGGAGAGTTACGAATATGGAATGTCACCATTGCACGCAAGGATAAGGTGTATGGAGTTCTTGCTAAAACTGGCGTATACCCTACCACAAGAGGAGGAAAACTTCGATGAAAATACATCAATAAAGGGTAAGGAAAAGATCAGAAAGAAGCAAATACAGGATGCTTTTTTTAAAGAAGTTGGACTAAAAGTAGACTGTCCCAAGCACGGATACGGTAACTCAAATGATGGAAACACTTCTAGGAGATTTTTTGAAAATGATGAGGCAGTAACTACAATCACTGGAATTGACAATCAAATTGTGAAAAGATTGGGAACGATCTTGAATGTTTTAAACTGCAAAGAAAACGTCAATTCTACAAAATATGGAGAATATGCATCGAAAACTGCATCTCTTTTAGCAGAAATGTATCCACAGAAGAAGTTGACCCCGACCGTCCATAAAATATTGGCGCATGGCAAAGACATAATTGAGTACCAGTGTTTGCCAATTGGAGAGCTTTCTGAAGAAGCACAGGAGTCTCTTAACAAATTTTATAAAAAATATAGATTGCAGAACACATTCAAAGCATCAAGGGTAAGGCAAAATGAGGACCTCTTCGACATGTTGGCAGCATCTTCCGATCCACTTATTTCTTCCCTGCGGCATGTGAAGTCACGAATAGAGTTAGAAAATAATTATAGTTTAGAAATGATTAGTCTTTTAGATATACCTTCTCCTACGAATTGTGATGATTATTTTACAGAAAATTGAAAAAATAAATTTAAAAAAGAAGTAATTTTTTTTAATTTGTTGGGTAATAATTTAAAACACAAAACCCTAAAGAAAAAAATAAAAACAATCTAAAAATGTAAAAATAATTTTTTTTAGTTACCATAAAATTGATTTTTCTACAAATTTTAAATTTGATAACCCATAAGTAGGCCCCTACAAATCGTAGCACCCTTTCCAAACGCTCATTTCATAGGCTGAACAGTTATCTATCATATGCTGTTTAAACTGTTCAATTATCTTATTCGGTTCAAAAGATATGATTTTTGCAACGAAAAAACTCAAATGGCGCCACTGTGCGCCGATGCACCCACAACACGATACAAACAAATGGTAGAAGCACTAGGCCAGCTGTTTTGAAATTTTTTCTGGAGTGACCAGAGAAACTAAGAGAGTAGCGTGTTTACATTTGGTTGTCTGCTGTTTTTGAAATTTTTTCTTTGTAAGAATGACATAAAAACATTTTAATTTTCACACTTTCAAAATATCGAATTAAACACAATCATTTTCTAAATGGAACTTTTTCCAATTTTGTTCATATTTTCATTATTTTTTTATCAGCTGACTTGACACAATACAGACACTGAGCAAAAACAAAATACTTCTTGTTTTTGGCTTGTTGTATTTGTTGCCGTACTGTATCTACTATTATATTTACACCATGATCCACGAGTGACTGGTTGTTGCGGTTGTTGACATTGCGGCATCGCCAATTTTTCTTCGAAAATGAGCAAGAAGCTGACGTTACCGTCAATTGCGAGCGTTACCGTGCCATGCTCAGCGTTCCCAGAAATTTGAAAAGTGTGACATTGACGAAGTATGGTTTCACAGGATGGCCCTACATGTTACACAGCAATCGATCTTTTGCGTACTGTGTTCGAAAACCGCATAATAACTTGAGACTCATATTTGAGTATTTCATACTCAGACTCGGAAATATTTTCGCCACCTTGCAGCTGCGATTTGAACTCGTTAGACTATTATCACTGAAGCGCCTAAGTGTTACGCAAACAATTCCGAGCCCATTGAGGCCTTAAAACACCAAAGAAAGGTTCAAAAAATATACTGTAAATTGGGTTGATGGATTGAGGTACTATGATAAAGCGAAATTAAGTTAAAAATTTTACATGGCCTACATGGACCTGCAGGTTTTCAAAGGTTCCGAACGGTATTTTGACAAGCTGTCTATCTCATGTACTCGGTAGTCGATCTTAAAATTAAAAAATTCTGAAGTAAAAATTAACGTTTCCATTTTTTTTAATAATCGATTTCTACACTTCGGTTTAACCGAAAACCGTTTTTGCCAAAATCGGATTATCCGAAGAAACAGAAAACCGACATTTTTTAAAAGCTGGCTTTTTGAATACACTAGTACCTACTAACTAGTATGGGCACCTATAATAGGTTTACATCGTGGGCTACTACCATAGGTACTACCCCATGATTCCAAATCTAAGTGTTTGCAGAAAATTACCAATGCAAAATTTCATTGTTATGGGATACAATCTACGGCAGTTATCGTGTTGACTAACCAGTCAGCAAGACAGAGCGACGGGCATAATTTAATTGTCGTATAAAATCCTAAATCGAATTAAGTTTAAAGATACTTAAGCGGCATTCAGGTATACCGAGATTTCGCAGTGTTTGAGATTTCGGCCGAAATGCAACGAAATCCAGAGTTTCTGAATACATTTTGACAGTGATGAAATCTCCATAATTTTTTTAGATTTCGCTCAAATGGGCCAGAATCTGTGAGGCCGGTCTGATGCAACGTTGTTATTTTACATCGGGTTATCATTAAGTACTATTTTTTACAATGCTGTGTGTAACAACCAAAGACGATCAAGAATTAGACAGCCAGAATAAGAGAGCAATTTGGCAACCCTGGTAAAAGAGAACCAAAAAGTGTCAGATATTCACTCAAACGAATTTCTCTCTCGTGTCATATCTTGATTATTTCATACTATTTGCATAGTTTATGTAATTTTATTTCAACACGATTGGAATTTGTATAGTTATATACAATAACACTATCAAAAAGCTGCTTATGTATTGAAATATTCAATGAAGAGAGTAAGAGAGAGGCCAGAGAAGTGCTAGGGTTTCACTCGTTTTATTTGTTGGCATTTGAGTGAAGAGAAATTTTGACTATCTATTTGTACATAGTTTTTGTAACAACAAGACAACAACATATAACAAAAGGGATGATAAAAGTTTGCTCTGTTTTAATATCTCAGCAGTTTTTGAGAATGTTATTGTTTATAATAGTTTAAATGCCAATAATATTTAAGAAAATGTCCATAAAGTCTGTAATTGACATAGTATAGTTTTGGTTGTAATGTCTACCAAATTTTCAGATCTATATTAAATATGTTTGTGGCCGTCGGTGGTGCAATGGTAGTGTGCGCGGCTCTTGTACATGAGATCCTGGGTTCAAACCCTGCTCTGACCACCTTCAAATTTCTTTCGGCGGCGGTCACCTCGCTTAGTGACGGCGACACTATCGAGTATATAGCCATGAAAAAGCTTCTCAAAATACCGTTCGGAATCGGTGTAAAACTGTAGGTCCCAATCAGTGAGTGAAAACTGGAAAGCGCACAGCTCAGTGGTTGTGAGAAGTTCTCCCCGGTCCCTTCATGGGATGTAATGTGAAACCATTTATTTATTTTTATTAAATATGTTGTCTCTGCAAACCCATGTGCATTTGACTGGTTTTATGGTGTGTTGGTTATTTTATTTTCTAATTCAATTGTCAAAATGAAGCTAAATCTCCTCGAATGGCAAAATAAGTATACCTGAACACTTTAGATTTCGATGGCGATTCTAGAATCTTTTGAGCTGAAATGGGGTATACATGAACATGGTTTTAGGGTATTATATGACGCAAAACTTTTTTCAGTATCAAATGGTATAAAGTATACAGTATAAAAATGGAGAGACAGACTGCAGTTGGGCAATATAATATTTTTAAATCTAATTATTATCTTCAACTTCCATTGCATACGTTTCTCGGTACAATTCCGTCATAACTGTTGACTGCTAAATATATTTACTCATCCCTTCACAGACAATGCTTAGAATTATTGATGTCAACAAATTGTAGTCTCAACAAATCGTTTTTACTTAGGGCAATTGTGTATGGAAAAAGCCGTACTTTGTTTATTTATCGAGCTTAAATATATTTTTAAAGTGTTTTTGTCACTTTTTGTTTGGACAGAAGTGGCCTGGGTTTTCGGTTCCTGGCAAATAATACATGCGCATAGAGGGGGACTAATGTATAAATGCATATCTATCTGAATACATACATATGAATATGAATCGGTTAGGGTGCACCAAACACATGAAAATCGAATTGTATCCTTGCAAAATGTAGGCCGGCAAATTTACGTTTACCCGTACCACGTCGGGGCTGAAGTTCGGGTATGCCAAAACATTTACATTAGTTTGAGAATGACCAGCTTGAATAATATATAAGGAAAATACTTACAAAAAACATTATTTTTGTTCAGAAAAAAATATCTGTCTTGGATACAATTACAAAAATTTGAATAATTTTCAAAAAAAAAATCAAGAGTGTTCGAACTCACGGGCGATGTGTTAACGCCTTTTTGTTACAAGGTACCTGTTCGATTTCTATGAACACATTAGTAAATGTTACATTGTAAAATAAAAAGAGAATAGTTTTTGCCCTGAAGGCTCTTTTGCTATTGCACTTTCCTTTTTCTTACATCTGCTTTAACATTAGATGTAAACTTGTTAAAATAAATAGATGCAATATCTAGCTCACTGAAAAATTGTTTTTGTTTTGTCATAAACAGAGCGACGACAAAAGGTATTGAATATTATAGTAGTGTTGACAGTTTAGCATAATTAATGCTTTTATAGATAGCATAATTTTTTGGCGTCAGCATAATTGTTTTGAAACATGATGCTAAATCATTTTTAACATAATTTTCACCAAATTTTTTTTTTAGATATTTGTAGATATTCCAGCAATATTTTGTACATATTCCATCAAAAATTTTTTGTGTTTTACTTTTTAATAACCTGTAACAGGTATATTTCTGAATAAATATCTTTAGGCTGAAGACACACCGGACGTTTATATTTTGATTCATGGAACAATACATTCTTTCTTATGAGCCAACACACACCAAAGGATGAGAAACGAAACATCTGTTCAATACATTTTCTTGCCTCATGGATCAAAAACGATTTGGCTGATTCTGTGTTTTTAGTTTTAGAGACGTATTTCTCCAGTACCATTAACAAAACTTTAAGACTAAGAAACATTTATTTCTATTCTACTTATTTCACACTTTTACATTACATTTCGTGCAAAATTGGTATAGTGACCTCTTGGATGTAATGATTCCGGAATCTCTTTGGCAAAAAAAAAATTATACACTAATAATCTAATTATTTGGTAAAAATAAATGAATTCCAATTTTGCGAAGACGGAGTTTTTGTATGTTTTATAATAGCTTGTAAATAGAGGAGGAACCAATATTGCACCCTGAGGCACACCACTACTAATTGCTCCTAGTTGAAATTTGGAATTTGAAATTTTTGATTTTGCAGATTAGATGGTACTTCACTGTGAAATTTAACAAGAGCGTCTCACGACGAGTATCCATTCTTAATCCGAAACTGAAAAGGAGGAATATATTCCGCTGATAGGTTACGATCCATTTTTAGTTTTACAACTCGTTAAATGGATATTGACCTTGAATTGTTCAACGTAAAGCCATGTTTCTTTTCCTACAAAGGTACAATTATAAAAACTTTCCACGATTTCGGAAGTAACCATTATTAATATAGTTATTAAATATTTTTACCAGATATTCCATAACTAAAAGTCAAATTTCATTGTTGGATTATTAAATTTGACATTTTATCAACCCCAGCTGATTTTTTGCATTGAGAAAATTCGTTCTTTTTTCAATTTTGGACGGATGAATGAAATACATTGAATGATGAAAAGTGTTCAATTGAAGAGAGAGAAGATCTTAGAAATAAATAAATAGTTTCCCGTTACATCCCATGAATGGATTAGGGAGAGCTTCTCACAACCAGTGAGCTGTGCGCGTTGTAGTTTTACACTCACTGATTGGGACCTACAGTTTACACCGGTTCCGAACGTTATTCTGAGAAGCATTTTCATGGCTAAATACTCAATAATGTCGCCGTCACTAAGCGAGGTGATCTCCGTCGAAGGAAATTTAAGGTGGTCAGTTTCATGCACAAGAGCCGCTCACACTACCATTGCACCGCCACACAGAGGTCGAAATCACTGATCTAGCGGCGCTTAAGTCAAAAATTAAATCTTTAAAATCGATAAATGTTTTCTATTGTATCGCTTACCGATACTTTACTGAGAAAATTTGTGTGTTTACTTTTGTTTTGCTTTCAATATTTGCTCAGCTGTTAGCTGTCAAACGGAACATTTGCCGCAGCAAGTGCATTCAAGGAATTTGGCGCCTAATTACTCAGTGCGTATTTTTTGTCACCTTTAAGTCAATTGTTGATAGGGCGTTTAAAGTGATATATGCTATTGTTTCATGGAGTGCAACTTTTGGCGTTCTATCGTCTTAGGTCTAATTCTTTCTTTGTTTATTAACTTGGATTATTGTTGTTGTGAATTGTTGTTGTGGCATGCCAGTTCGCGCAAGATAATTGGTTATTTAATTTTTTAGGCACAATGAATGTTTCCAAACGCACACTTTTTTTGATTTGGCACAATGAAAATATCCCAAGTAGAAAATTCTCGGCTGTGGATGACCATGTATTTAACAATATAATAGACGAAACAGAATATGCTGAGGAGCAGTACCGAGAAATAAAAAGGAAGTTGAGCAGCTTTATAAAGAAATTAGCGGAGAAGTGGAAGAGCTGCCACAGAACATTATCGTAATTTGAAAACCGTAACAAAGAATGGTTGGACAGTGAAGTAATATTAGTTGAGCCGACAAGTAGCACTTCTTGTGGGCGACCTGCAAAGGATTTCACAGAATGTACCTATAAAACCCAAATGAAAAAAGTTTCACAGATTGTAAATGAAACTTCTAGCGATGAACGTTTGGTAGCGGCGCGAGTAAGTTTACACAAAGCAGGAAAAAAAAACGCTTCAGAAGTGGTATCCATGGTACATTCTGATACCGCGGTCGCAGCAAAGATTAAAAAAAACATTACTTCTACAGCAAAGACTGCTGATAAAGACAGCCCTAATGAAGCTTTAGCTCTTAACGAGGACGGGGATTTCACAAAACACTCGTATAAATTGACTCAATCTGGTGCCAAAATAAGAAACGCAAACATATATCCAGCATATGATGCATTGCTATTAGCAAAAACGAAACGCTATCAGGTCGGAGTCCAAATTACCGATACATCTGCTGATGTGTCCCTACAGACCTTGGTTGATCATACTATTACAAGGATCTTTGAATCACAGAAGGAAATTTTCGTCAACCTCAATGAAGACATTATTACTGCGATATATAAGCGGGGAAGTGATGGCAGTAGTGGACATTCCACTTACATGTAAAGCTTTTCTGACCCTGAATCGAACAGAACCGATGGATGTTTATTTGCAGTGTGCATTGTGCCAATACAAGTCAAAATGGAAAGCGTTATTCTATGGGAGAATTCTCGGCCTTCTTCTACTCGGTTTCGTAGACCAATTAAATTGATTTTTGAAAAAGAAACTTCTAACTTAGTCAGAACTAGAATTGAAAAAGTAAAACAGAAATTATCTGATATTTTTCCAACACAGTTTGAGTCGTTTGATAAAAAATAAAATAAATGGTTTCCCATTACATCCCATGAAGGGACTGGGGAGAACTTCTCACAATCACAGAGCTGTGCGCTTTCTAGTTTTCACTCACTGATTGGGACCTACAGTTTTACACCGATTCCGAACGGTAATTTGAGAAGCTTTTTCATGGCTAGATACTCGATAGTGTCGCCGTCACTATGCGAGGTGACCGCCGCCGAAAGAAAATTTGAAGGTGGTCAGAGCCGGGTTCGAACCCAGGATCTCATGTACAAGAGCCGCGCACACTAACCATTGCACCACCGACGGCCACTTGAGTCGTTTGATATTCATCACCAATTTTACCTGACAATGATCGATGGCAAAGTTTTTAGTGTGATTGCAGAATCCTCGTCACAAACATGTGGCATTTGTGGAGCCACACCAAAAGTAATGATTAACTTAAATTATATTAAAAATCTACTACTTAATACCTACATATATATATGTGTATGGCTTGTCTACAGTACACGCTTGGATAAGACGTTTTGAATGCATTACATAGATTGCCAATTCAAAAGTGGCAAGTTTGTAGCACTGGTAAATCTGTTGTACAACAAACTAACCTGAATATACAAGCTAAGTTAAGAAATGAAAGAAATGAAATACTGGTAGACGGGTTTTCCAGCAACCAAAATTGGCTGCACTTTTAACTGGATTCAGTGAGGAACTAATCATTGGATTTAGTGTTATTTTACGAACTATGGCTTGTGGGTATAAAGTCAATACACATGCTTTCAAAATATATTCCTTTGAAACAGCGGAAATCTTTGTAGAAAAATACCCATGGTTCTATATGCCATCTTCCGTGCACAAAATATTAATTCAATATTAATTAAATAATGTCTCGCTCCCAATTTGCATGATGTCAGGAGAAGCACAGGAAGCTCGAAATAAAGATTTAAGGAATTTTTGGGAGCACCACACATGCAAAAATTCTAGAAAAAAAACAATGGAGGATCTAATGCACTCACTTCTTTTCTCTTCTGAGCCTCTCATATCCTCGCACTCCAAATAACCATCTAGCTACTCCTGGAACAATATAGAAATAGGTAGTGAATGTACTAAACTACTAGTGATGTACTAAATTTGCTCTCAGAGCCAATTATACAAGAAGACGCTGCAGCTGGTGGTTCTGATGATTCAGAATAAAAACTGATATATTTGCCTTAAGCCTATTATTTCCAACATAACTGTATATACATAAGTCGTTCTATTAACAATATATAGCATTGAAATAAATAAAAATTGTTTAAAATTGAATACTTTACGCACACAACATAAGACACTTTGTTTTAAAAAAAAAATATTAAAATTTTTGTCGTCGCCACGGGTCTGCCTGCAAATTTCAGTTCGATTAAATCACGGGAACATGGCCAACAATCGGTCCAAAATTTGTTCTACAGGTGCGCAGTTTTTTCTACAAGTTAATAAAAATAATTTAAAAAAAAAAATAACTAAATGTTTAAAAAAAGAACTGTTTTTACTATTACGGTTTAATATACTTTTAGCCCAAAAGTATGTGAAACAGTAAGTATATTAACTTTATCATGTTTTTCTGAATGGAATAAATAATGTCTAAAATGTGAAAAAAGTTGCAACTTTCACAAAAAATATATATAAATACTGTTAAAAAAAAATTATTTAGTATTGTAGCTTAATCTATTTTCAACTGAAAAAAAATATTGCACAAACAAAAATAAATTTTCCCTAAGCGCTATTAATTAATCGCCGCTAGATGAGCCTTTTCGACCACTGTGCGCCGACGGCCATTAATAAGATCTTATGGTCCCTGTTATATCTGACAAATTCACTACCGCCGGCATATTTAAAAAAATGAGATCTAAACTTTTCAACTTTATCAATATCCTCGGTGTCAATTACGTTATCTTCAAAAACCGTATCGGAACTTTTACCTTTCCTTCCTCTTAATAAGTTCTACATTTTAGTGAAGGCATTTAAATCACCCCCAATTATCGCAATATCATAATCACGGAAATGCATTTAATATCCGTATTTTGGTTACAAGCAGGCGATTGTCGAATGCTAAGTTGCAGAGTAAACGGATATTAAGCGAAAAGTCATATCATTCAAAAATATGGCAAAGGGTTGAATATGTCATAAGATATCAAAAAAAAACTATAAACTTAGCGAAAATGATTCGTGTCGCTAAGTCTCCGCTAAGTGCTTCATACAAAACAAGTAAATTTTACATTAAAAATCCACTTGAATCTAAATCCCAGCTGATCCTTTTGTAAGATAAGGTAATTTTTTGTTTTTATCTCCGTTTTGTGATTTTTCTTAGAGGTGACGTTATTTGTTCCATTAATCCACCATCAAGTCGTATAGATATTATATCTATATCTCATTGGAAGCGTTCGGACTTCAGCTTTCAAGGATTTCTGACCAAATGAATCTTTTGTGCACAAAAGTAAATCTTGCAAAAAAAAATTTAAAATCTCTTTTATTTTTCGCAAAAATTTCATATTTTCCTGTTTAATTTTGTATCTATATATACGAAATGTATGTCAGGAGTGTCTTACATTAAATAAACTGATTTTGTTTCCCCACCACCTAACGACATAAATATCACAGCGCACGTTTTTAACGTGACTAACTTTTTACTTTTAGTGACTATATTACAACCTCATGAGGTCAGACGTCTTACACATATGAATTAAACAAACAAATTAAACAAATTTCAACATATTCTTCCAACAGGCTCTATCCTTCGCCTTTTCTCGCCAGTTGGTAACACCAAGGATATGGAGGGATTCTTCTGCCTGGTCTTTCCAGCGGAGTCTTGGTCGTCCTCTTTTCCTGCTTCCATCGGGTACGTTATCAAAAATCTTTCGCGCTGGCTCATCTTCATCCATTCTGATAACATGGCCTAGCCAACGCAATTGGCACACTTTGATTCGTCGAGCTATGTCCACGTCAGAATAGAGATTATATAGCTCTGCGTTCCAGCGACGTCGGTACTCGCCATTTTCCCTAACAGGACCATATATTTTACGGATAATTTTTCTCTCGAAAACTCCCAGGTGTTTTTCATCCGCTTGCGATATGACCCAAGTTTCGGAGCCATATGTCAAGACTGGTAAATTGAGAGTCTGATATAGCTGGACTTTTGTCCGTCGAGAGAGGGCTTTGTTCCTAAACTGCTGCTGAGCCCAAAATAACATATATTTGCAAGCACAATTCTCCTATCTATCTCCAGGCTGACGTTGTTGTCCTTATTCACGGCGGATGCAAGGTACACAAATTCATCTACCACTTCAAAATTAAATCGGTTGTCAACGTTCACGTGCGGACCAAGTCGAGAGGTTTCTCTAGTCGTTGACACCATCAATTTTGTCTTGCCCTCATTAACAGCAAGACCCACCTTCGCTGATTCCTTTTCGATTCTTGAAAATACCTCTCGCAAATTTCGCCCAATGATGAATTTCGTGTTAATGGTCTTGTTCGTATTTACTGCAGCCTTTCTCATTATTATCTCCATTAAGGTGTTGAAGAGACTGCACGAAAATGGTTCGCCTTGTCTAAGTCCTCGCTTGGAACAGAATGGTTCAGTGAGGTCTTTCCCCACTTTCACTTCTGATTCGGTGTTGGTCAGCGTCATTCTACAGAGGCGGATCAGTTTTGCCGGAATACCAAGTTCAGACATAGCTTCGTACAGTTTTCCCCGTATGGGACCATCGAAAGCAGCTTTGTAATCGACAAAAAGGTGGTATGTATCGATTTGCTTTTCGTGGGGCTTTTCCAGGATTTGGCGCAGCGTGAATATTTGGTCAGTTGTGGAGTTGCCTGGTCTAAAACCACACTGATAAGGTCCAATCAGGTTTTCAATAATTGGTTTTAGTCTTTCACATAATACGCTCGACAAGACCTTATACGCGATGGATAAAAGACTGATACCGCGATAGTTGGAACAGACACACCGATCACCCTTTTTGAATACAGGGCATAATACACTGAGACTCCAATCGTCGGGCATAGATTCCCCCATCCATATACCGCATATCAGTTGATGCATGTGGACTATCAGTCCTTCGCCACCTGCCTTAAAAAGTTCAGCGGGTAGGCCATCGCACCAGCGGCTTTATTATTCTTCAGGCGGGAGATCGCCGTTCTAATCTCGTCTTGGTTTGGTGAGGGGGGGGGGGGGGTACAATCTATACTATCTTCCACTATAATTACCTCCTGATCTTCAGTGGAAGAATCTGATTGGAGTAGTGCTGAAAAGTGGTCTCTCCACATTTTGAGCACACACTGCTTCTCAGTCACCAGATTCCCATTCTCGTCCTTGCAGGAGGGCAGCCCATTATTAGGCCCGTTGGTCGATCTTCTTACCCTCTGGAAAAGTTTACGGGATTCACCATTCATCCTTCACATTTCGGTTCTTTCACTCTCTCTCTGCTCCCACTGCCATTTTTTCGCCTAAATAGTTGGTTTTCCTCCCTTCTCAGCCTCTTGTACCTTTCACTCGCAGCACGCGTTGTAACTGACTGTTTCGTTGCCATACGTGCAGCGTCTTTTTCATCAGTTGCAATGCGACATTCTTCGTCGTACCATGGCTTATCCTTCTGCGGTTTTTGATAGCCAAGTTCAGTCATTGCATCGATTTTCAAAGAATGGGAGATGTGCTTACACTGCGTATCTGGGTCTTCGGGAGGGGGGTATTCTGCTCTAGCAGGAGGGAGAGTTTCTGTCGATAGGACATTGATATCTCCGGTATTTGCAGCTTGTCAATATCCAGCTTTTCCTGTGTTCGGCTTCGTAAGTTTTTCGCCCTGCTCAATCTCGAGCGAACTTTCGCAGCCACCAGGTAATGATCCGAGTCGATATTGGCACCTCGAATCACACGTACATCCATTACACTAGAAGAGTGCCTTCTATCTATTACCAAGTGATCAATCTGGTTCTTTGTCCGTTGATCAGGAGATATCCAGGACGCCTTATGAATGTCATAATGCTGGAATCGTGTGCTACTAACTACCATGTTCTTCGCAGCGGCGAAGTCTATCAGTCTTATTCCATTATCGGAGGTGGTATCATGTAGACTGTGATTGCAGATGGTTGGCCGAAAGACACTTTCCATTCCTAATTTGGCATTAAAATCGCCTAGAATAATCTTAATGTCGTGGTCAGGGCAGCGTTCATATACTTCCTCCAAGCGCTCGTAAAATGTTTCTTTGACCTCATCATCTTTATTCTCTGTCGGTGCGTGCACACAAATTAACGAGATGTTGAAATATTTCGCTTTGATGCGAATTGTTGCTATTCGGTCACTCACTGGGTTGAACCTTGAAACTAGGTGTGGCAGTCTCTTGCCAACTAGAAATCCGCACCCAAATTCGTGCTTACGCTCATGGCAGCTGTAGTAAATATCGAAGTATTTCTTTCTGGTGCAACCATATCCTGTCCATCGCATTTCCTGGATCTCTGTAATGTCAGCTTTATATTTTCTGAGGACATCCGCCAGTTGGAAAGTGGCACCAGTCCTGTATAACGTTCGAACATTCCAGGTACATATCCTTAAATCATGGTCCTTATAACGTTTGCGAGGGTCGTCAACAGTTGAGGGGTTTCTTTGTTTATTATATTTTCCGTGTATTTGCATTTTACCTACTGCCAGGATAATTATGTTTCTGCCGCCCATTATAGATCAGACGCTGACCAGAATGCAGTGTGTCGAAACTGTATTTTGGTTTCTTCAATTTTGATCCGCCGTTGGCCAGGGGTGTTGGCTCATCCGCCTTCAAAGGACAGAAGAATATGTCCACTACTTCGAAGAGCTTTAGTGACAGGGTCACCTACTAATCCTGAGACGTATCAGTTATCGCATTACCACTCAGGTTGCTCATTCGTTTCGCCTTCTCACTTTAGCTAGCTAACGGACGTTTCCGATAAGCCATTGCCCAGGACATACTGCGTGGAAGTGGTGAGCTGCTTGGACTGCCCAGAGAAGGAATCATTTGTGGCCAATCCCAAGTGAATGGCTATCAGAGACTTTCCACCTCCAAGGACAGTCCCATGTCCTTTAACGTGACTAATCCATTATTAAATTACTTATGTTGCCAAGTAAATGGCTATCAGAGAATGAATGGCTATCAGAGACTACTAAAATTAATAATAAAATTTAAAAAAAAATTAATTTAGTATACTTATATATATGTTGAGAAAAACGGTAACTACACGCTGAAAAAATCGGCGTCTGTAACACATTCTGCAGGAACCATGTACATGATTGGAACACACTTCAAACATTTATATGTTTGGAAGTCCCAAACTCAGGTGTATTCAAATGCAAACCTTAGCATGTTCACTGACAACCATGCATGATTTTAAGTGGAAACATATGCGTGGTTCATCGCCAAACATCCATTTATTTACGTGGAAGAAGTCGCGTGTTCCCCCAAACCTCCATATACTTACGTGGAATCATATGCGTATTTTCTCCCAAACATATTATTTAGAAACGAATTATTCTTTCTTTATTTATTATAATTAATTTTATCAATATATATTCATATTTAAATATAATTCATACAAAAAACTAAAATATCTAAAATTAACCTTTTTACATTTACTTCTCCTTCCTTTGTCGTCTCTCACGGTTTTGTTTTCAGAAGGTTTCCACTATGCCTTGGCACAGATTAATAGAAAAGAGCTTCTATGCCTCTCTTCTTGTCTCTTAATGACGACAAGGTAGTAGGCCATTTCATCGAGTTCGAGTTGCTTGGTAATTTATTCTTGGGTTGGCATAATACGGACAGAAATAAAAGGGAAGTTAGCTGTCAGTAGTGTCAATCAAACTTTGTTTGCTGCATCGTCTACAAGCTGTATGTCTTGTTTGGTCTCTCATTCTATATCATTTCCCTAGTTGCTTTTCGATCAGCTGTGCCATAGGAACCCCATGGCCTTGGTTATCACTATGCATAGGTACACAAACAATATACTTATATACACATCTAGTTCATGCAAGACAAGCGTGTATTAATTACTTGTGATTTTTTTTTATTATATTTCACAAATGGTCCCCCATATCGATTTTTTCAGTGGAGTCTCGGGCAAAAAAGGGATTCACGTTGTTGCCCTTTCCAGGTTCTTTCCCCAAAATTGTTTCTGTCTTTGGTAGAACACATAAATACACTCCGGCTCTCTTATTTAAAGGCACTAAAAATTCCATATTCAGCAGCCTGTATCTTTTGCGATTTCTGACCGATTGCAGAATTTTAAAATGGAAATGAAAGGTAGACATCTTGAGATATAAAAAAAATCATGACAATAGTAGTTTCTTAACTAAATAACTTTTTTTGCGCAATTTATAAAAAAAGTCCAAAAGTGTTATATTTTTTTGGTTCACGTGAATAAAGGTACTTTAACTAATTTTAATGAAAAACTGGTTTTCTTGTTTTTTTAATTTATTTTACTTTATTTAAGAACTACTTGTAATGGGTGCAACCACCTTTGTTTTTAATAGCTTCAAATATACGGGTTTTCATTGAGAGATAAAGATAATTTATGTAATCCAACGAAATTTGATTACAAGCATTCATGAAACCCTTCCCTTACAATTTGTTCCATACCCCTCGGGGTCGTTGATGTAATTGTTGATAACTGTTGGGCTCCGTCCAATTTTTTTAGTTTTTGCGCGGTCAGAATATCCTTCAGAACGGTAAACATCGATTTTAGTTTTTTCCCATAAATTTAAAACTTTTTGTTTTGCCATTTTGACTTGTAAAATGATTGAGATGTAATAAATTGTAATAAAAAAATCATCCTAATCCTATAAACAATCATCGCTTACTTTAAAAATAATAAAGTGTCTTTATTCAAGTGACACAAAAAAATAGCACATTTTTGGACTTTTTTTATAAATTGCTCAAAAAATGTTCTTTAGTTAAGAAACCACTACTGTCATGGTTTTTTTTTATATCTCAAGATGTATAGTTTCCATTTTAAAATTGTGCAAGCGGTTACAAATGGCAAAAGATATAGGCTGTTGAATAAGGAATTTTTAGTTCATTCTATAAATCGCGTTAAATCACAATTTTGCCCAATCTTCAGGCCCGTGGAGGCACGGGTCAGCATGTAGTGATGAGGGCATTTGAAGCCTCCTCACGAATAACGTTGTAAGCAACAATATTTGTAAAGATGTTTTTCGTGAATTTCAGTTCGAATCTCTCTGCCAGACTATTTGAATGCAAAACTAAGTAAAAAATTCAGTTTCTGACATTTTAAATCCATTTCTAAATTAAAGCCGACGCTGTCCATTAAAAGATTTTATCACCAATTTGTTTTATTTGTTTTGTGCAATAAATATAAATGTAATGTTCTAAATAATTTAATGTTTCTTAATATAATTTTCCGTTTAATGATAATAAATGTGAAAATTGATCCAAATATCGCTAAATTAAATAGTTTTTTTTCTCTCTGGTGAACAATTCACATTTTGTCGCTTACAACACGCGAGAAGGCTTCAGTTGTTTAATTTTACATACGTCATAGTAAGCAACTTAAAATTGGAAAGTTGCGTTTTTTGGAGCACCCTAGTATTGTTGTATACAAATTCCAAATAGCAAATTTCAATATTTTTTTGTGAGTGTGTCAGTAAATTGGCATTTTGCATTTTTTGTTCATATTGTACTTTTTTCAGCAAATAGTCATTTGTTTGTCAATTTTTGGGCAAAACGAAAAGAAATTAAACAAAAACTCCGAGTGGAAAGTGAGTTTTGCAGTCACGCAAGTTCGTCGTTGGGGATTTCACATGCATCACTGGACATTCCATTAATAGGCTTTTGTTTATTTTAATCACAGAGTGGTACAATTTAGTGAAAATTGATTTAAAAAAATCATTTATGCTAAAAGTGTATGACTGTAATCTTTTAGTCTTTCATTACAAATTGTTGATACTTTTTCTCCTTTTCAACCAATCGATTTGATAGATATTAAGAGGACATACTACGGCATTGTATTGTAATATATCATCCTCTGTTAGATGTAATACTTTTGTGATGGAAAAAAGGATAACAAACTTGGACCATTTTCAAGTGCAATTATCCGTGGCCTACGAGATGAGCATGTACTGAATTTCGTTAAATCCTTATATGGTTTGCGAACACTATAGCCGCTAGTACCAAGTGTGGGGGTCCAGTTGTATTGAAACTATATAAAAACATACCCCTACATTGGCATAAGAAAAAATGCCCATACTTGTGGGTATTGTGATTAATGAAGTTGAAGTGGTCCACAGATCACTTTACACAAGAATTTCATAATAGTCATGACTAGTGGAGATGAAGTTTTAAAGTTGGAAAGTTCTTTGATGTATTTAATAAATAGTACAACCAAAAACGATCATCAATTTATACTATGAAATTTTTGCAGTACTGTGGAGTCAAAGTTGGGGTCTTGATCAGGGAGTCTTGGGTGCAGATCAGGATACATTGATTATGGAAGACGGTGTAGGCTGTCCCCATCTAGCCAAGACGAAAATAGAACGGCAATCCCCGGGATTATGCATAAAATAGCGGTGGGTGCGGTTGGCTTTATACAACAAACAACACAGATTAACACAACTCATTTGTTATATATTTATTTGTTTGAATGAATTGAATTTAAAACATACCAAGCCTTGTTTTGTAGTTGCGATAATGTTTACATTTCGATTATGTTGAAAAATAAAATTTGTTTTATTCTATTATACCACGTCATTGAAATCGTTTGTGTTTTTATTTAACTCCTCGGGATTCAGGAAATTATTAAAAGTATTGGAATTTATCCAATATAAACTTTTTAAGGTCTTTGGAGTGGGACTATTTGCCGACATGCATCAACTTATATGAAGTATATGGTTGGTGGAAGTTATGCCTGACGATTGGAGTCACTGCTATCGTGGAATCAGTATTTTATCCATCACGTACAGGGTCTTATTTTGTTGTTTAGAACCTGATTAAACCGTACCTGATTGGACCATATTGGACCGTCAGCTCAGCCAAGTATACAACTGATCAAATACTCACGCTACCCTAAATCTTGGAAAAGTCTCACGAAGAGCAAATTGCCCATACCATTTGTTTTACCGATTACAAAGCTGCTTTTGTTGGGCCCAAACAGGGAAAATTGTACGAAGCTATGTCTGAAAGTGAGATACCGTCAAAATTGATTCTCCTTTGCAGAATGACGCTCACCTACACCAACTCAGCAGTGAAGGTAGGGAAAGTCCTCACCGAACCGTTCTGTACCAAGCGAGGACTAGGACAAGGCGTCACACTGTCGTATAATGAGAAAAGCTGCAGTAAATATGAAGATGATCATCAACAAGAAAAGCCATATATTGCGCGCGTATCATGATGCCATTAACTTATAATAAGAGAAGCAATGAAGGTAGGACTTGCAATTAATGAAGGAAGACAAAATTGCTGGTGTCGAGGCTGGACAATCCTTTCGAATGGGTCGCCACTTGAACGTCGACAACGGGTTCAATTTTTAAGTGATAGATGAATGTATATACCTCTGATCCGCCGTGAACAAGAACAAAAGTCCAGCTATACCAGACTCATTTTACCTGTCCTAGCATATGACGCCTACACTTGGGTCATATTGTATAGAAATACACCTGGGAGTATATATATACATACATACACTTTATATAGAACCATTAAGGAAAAACGACCAAGACTCCGATAGAAAGACCGAACCGAAACATCTCTCCGTATCCTTGGTGTTATCAACTGACGAGAAAGGGGGGAAATTATAGTCCTATTGAATGAATAAGTTAATATTTGATTAATTTGTTTGTTTTGTTAATTCCAATACAGGTAAATAAAGTATTGTATATCGCTGACAATTTTCAATAAATTATAAATTTGTACTTATTCTTTACGCAAGTCCAAAACCTGTAGCTTAATGTTCCACTAATTGACGCCTGCATTCGATAACTGGACCACACATATATTTTTGTGTCTTTGATTTATATAAATTACAACCAGTATAACAATTCCAAATCACATCCATTTGAACTTGCAAATGCAGAGCGTAATTTCCATATATTTTCAATAATAAACATAAATATCTGAATTTTGTATGCAGTTCGAAAATACTGTTTAAAATGTTGAAATACAATGAATTTAAATTATTTATCCTGAAAATGGGGCCAACTGGTTTGTAATTAAAAAATATTTCTTCTAGGTCAAAATAGATAATTGAGTGTTACTAATAGAGAGCCCAGCCAAGACATGCTTCATTAAAATCGTTTACCAAAATTCTCTTACTCTTTCTGCAAACAGTGGCATGTTGTTCATATGTATGTAGTTCAAAATCATGTTTTTTCCTGATATGGGTCGGCTTTTTGCCAAAAACTGTGCCTATGTTTATGACAAATACTTTATTGTGGCAATACTAGGACTTTATTTCTTTATAAATGTAAGTACAAAGAACTCGTATAAAAGCGGATTTACTATTTAATAGTGGAGTTGTAATGGAATCGTGTATTCTCAAAATGGTGGTGTTGAAGTCGGAGTAGTGTCGTGGACTTTCCAAATGCAGGAGTCGGAGTCGTGGATTTTACAAATATGGTTAATAATAGTAGAAAATACAACAATTTGATTTATCGATAACACTGTGTGTGACCAAAACTCCCAATTGAGTGAAACAAAGCAAGTCAGCATAATTTTGGTATGCTGAATCTGACGCCATTTACCGTTTTTTCTCTATCGGTTAAAAATTTTGAAAAATGCTAAGATTTTTTGAGACTAAGTTAGAGTCCGAAAGCTTACGAATTAATGTTTGACTTCTGGGTAAGAAATGTAGAGTATCCTTAGAAGAGTACTCACTTTTCATTGTTACCACCTCTTCTCTCCCCCTGCCTTTAATAATACGGCAAACCCAAATTGTATCCATTAAAAGTAATGGAAATTGTGGTAAACCATTCCGCGTAAAAAAATGCTATACGACCTCAAACCATATTTGTAAAGGACATTTATGGTTTATAAGTTATAACACGTTTTGTAATCTACTTGTGCTGTAGTACCACAAAAGTATATCAATGTCGTTTAATTTTGCGACATCTGGGACAGTAACATATACGGCTAGATTTGCATTGTTGAGAAATATCACAAAACATTCATGAATGTATTCGTCGCTTGCTAAATAGTGAAAATGTCAACTGTATATGGGTGATTGTTCGAAAATTGTTATTTTTCAGATAGCAATTTTTCCAAACCTCGATATGTCTGCAGTACCATTTTTTTTTACGTTTCTGAATGTTATCATGGTCCAAAAGTTTGATCTGAAGATCACTATACTACAACACCAAAGCAATCGAAGTTATGGAGCATTGATGGTATTCCGATGCCACGGTAGTGACTGCCTGAACGAAACTTACTTGTAATGACCGCTAATATATATCAATTGAATAAAACGCACTATTTTAATGTTTCAACTAATTTATTTAGGTAACTTCGCCAATAGACTAATACCTTTCACGACCTACACACGACTGACGATTGCCATGTCAAGTACTTCACTCTCGTTTTGCCAGGTCTTCGCAAAAGCCTACTGTGTTGCCAGGTCTTCGCAAATGCCTGCTGTGTTGTCAGGTCTTTGCAATAGCCTACTCCACATTAATAATTCAGTGTCAAGAAACCATTATTTATCAATTTTAGTCAGTATTGGAAACTATATGACACGGTTGTGACAGCCACTGTTGTGACTTTCAGTGTTTAACCTAACCGTGCTCCAGACCGGTTTGGAATTCGACAAGTTCCAAAGACAATGAAATTCAGGCAATGAAATATTACTTTCATAACCGGGAATCAAGCCTAAATATCGTACGGCATATGTGAATCATAAGAGAACGGTTGTGACGTATTATTTTGTGACTTAGCTTTTCAATTTTTCGAATTGAATTCCCCTTCGTATACATGTGCGTGTGTTGACTTCTGCCGGTGTAAATACTGCCACTACCCCCTCCACTCCAAAATGCCGGCAATGTGCGAATTCAAATTGTACAAAATTCTGACAAAAGTGTTGGACAGACTTCGTGGACCGTTCAATAACCATGGCGTGCATATTCCTTCAATTTTTTTGCGTAGAATTGTAAATCTAAATGTCCCTTAGAACATATATGCAGGTAACTTCTTTCAAGCCACGTCCTTGACGGATATTACTGCTGAAGTCCTGAATTCGATACGGAGGACAGGCCATGGTTGTGACAATTTGAACAGTTTTTTCTCCCTAAAACCGACTTACACGGTTCAGAATGGAATGTGTTTCATGGAAATAATAGAGTACCATCGTAGCTTCGGGAACATGTCGCAATTTAATCACCATTCGACCATTTTAGGGTGGGAAAATTCAAAGGACGAGAAAATGACAATTTCCGAACAATCACCCATATAGTTGATTGAAATATATCTATCTACCTTATATATTTAAATATACACATTTCATCATATATGGCAACCTCTCTAAAAGACCACCAACACAAAGCTTAGGTTTAACTTAAATGGACTGACAGCTCATTCTTTTTCGTTATATCTTCAAAAGTTTATTATTTTATTGTTTATATCGATTTTGTTTATTCATATGTTACTGGCGTTTTAATCAAATCATATGTTTTAGACTTATTATGTTATTGTGATATATTCAGTAATGAGATTTAAATTTCATAGCCATAATTAATATTTCAGACAGTTTCCACTCAATGCACTATAGGAAATTAGAACACTTTTTTCGGCCAAAATTCAAAATAACATTTTTGCCAAGTGAATTTTTCCCCCCTATGAAATAAAAAAATATAACAAAGTAATCATCGCTTTTTTAATTTTTTGACAAAACTTATTTACTTTTACTTTATCAGTTGAAGACCTTGGTGGAAGAAGGTGTTAACTCACTTTTTCCCAAAACAATATTTACCTTCTCCTAATGTGACGTCTGATTTAAAAAAAAATAAAAATAAAAAATTTTAAAATTAAATTTTAATAATTTAAGTATCAGATGTTGACTTTTTTCTTATCTAAAACAAAATCAGATACCATGGAAACATTACAAGAAAGAAAATATTGTTTTTGAACAAAAATTGAGTTAACACCTTCCACCAGTGGCTTCAGTTGTTTTCCGTGCGATTTCTAAACACTTACAAGTCAGTAAATAACGATTGAGTTCAGTGAATTTTGTAATAGTTTATAATAAAAGTCTCTATAATAAAAATTTATAGTTTTCCAAAATTAAAAATGCAATATAATTAA
Organism: Phaonia tiefii; assembly: GCA_963931995.1. Classification (NCBI taxonomy): domain Eukaryota; kingdom Metazoa; phylum Arthropoda; class Insecta; order Diptera; family Muscidae; genus Phaonia; species Phaonia tiefii. The sequence continues at coordinate 56,603,456 of OZ008370.1, forward strand.
TGAGTACATTATTAATATATAGTGAAATATTTTTATTTGTATTTTAGATCGATTAAATTGCAAAAATTCAAATGATCTTAAGATGAACTAATGGAATTATGAATTGGAATTTTATGTAGACTTACAGCAAAATAATAGCACATGATAGACATAAGACCATAACAGTTCTTTAACACAATCAATTATCTCCCGAATTCAATGTATTTCAGTTGCGGATATTTTCAATCTTTTTAAAACAAACATTTTTCCTGTTGACTACTGCGTGCCAAATTTAGAGTTATTCAACATATGGCGACAGAAACACGACGAAGTTGACAAAAGATCTGCTATTTATGCCCATTTCTGTTCATACATTGCTGGGAGTGATTGTTCCGAAAACTATAACCCTTCTGCATAGATTGGGTCAAAATAAACCAATTTTAAATAGCAAACGGCTAAAATGATTCTTAGGACGGCTACACGTTAATCCCCTTTTCCATGTGCTGAGTCAGGTCCTTATGGATTGATTTTACATAAAGTTTTTTTCGGGATTAACCAATGTTTTTTTCATTACATTGTAAATATTTTACATACGCGTATACAGTTTGTGGGTCATTTTGACCACCATGCTCGCGAATGCCCAATACTCCTTCTGCGAAATAAGTTTTGACAAGGATCTAGGAAGCAATAGTAGCCGACACTCCCAGTTTATCGAAGGTCATTCAATCTCAAGATTCTCCCTCATGCTTCTTAGGTAATTGGGTGAAAGACAAAGGTGTTTTTTGTCCACACAATAAAAACTCAAACAAGCTTCAATTCGTTGCGATAAATGCAAAAATTGTATACACAAACAACACACTGTGCAGGCAATTATGTGTATAAACTGCCAGAATTTAGAATTTGTATATTTTATGTTAAAATAAAAAAAAATAGTTTACCATTATACTGATGTGTTTTTGCTATTGGGGCAAATTGACCCACAAATTCTATATGTGGGGTGGAATTTGAATTCGTGCAGAAGAGTTAAACAAATATGAATACGAAATGGCGTAAAAGTCGTAGGAGTCACAAAGTTTTTAAAATTCAGCATGCTGTTTCAAAAAAAGACGTGAAACGCAGCCTGCCTCGACTAAACCCAAAACTTGAACGACCGCAATTAACATTTTGAAAAAAATCTGAAAGAATAAAAACCAACCCGTAAAAAACATAATTTTTGACTACAAATTCTTTATATATGACCACGCCCCTTTATCCATTCCCCTCCATATTTGCAGCAAATCTTAGAATATGTACACCTAACCCATACGTTAAAATACAACACGAGCAGAAATAATGGATTTTTAATGTGTGATTTGTATTGGAGGTACCACGGCCCTTTGTCCAATCCCGCCCATATTTTGATAGTCGCCTATGAAGTTCCAGCTCGATTCGATCAAGGGAAAAGGGTTAAAAATCAATCCAAAGTTTTTTCGGCATGCATCCATGCATACACTCAGAGAACTAATTGTTTGAAAAGAGGTTGTAGCAACCGTAAATTCGGCTGTTAAGACCGAATTGAGGTTCTCACTACCGAATTTACGTCAAATTTAGTCCCCATAACCGAAATTCGGTTGAAGCAACCTCGTTTTATAATTGATTCGGTTGTGACAACTGAATCTTTAATTGTATTCGTTCAATCAACTAAAACTTCGGTTGACACAACCGAATTTGAAATTAGTTCAGATTCAACAACCGAAATTTCTACCATATTCGGTTGGAATAACCGAATTTGGCATCCATTTAGTTGCAGTAACTGAATTTGGTGTCAATTCGGTTGTAACTACCGAATTAACTACTGAATTTGGTATCAATTCGGTCGCAATAACCGAATTAATCCTTAAATCGGTTGCAACGATCAAAGTCGGCGTCAAATCGGTTGCTGTAACTGAATTGCTCATGAATGCTGTAGGTGCAACCAATTTTCATTTTCAATCGGTTACCACAACATAATTCAATGTATTTACAATTTGACGTTTAAAATTATGAAAACAAATATTATATTAACATAAGTTAAAGAGTGTATAACTGTCCTCGTCACGGTGTTGTTGGTGGTAAGGTAAGTAAAAATATTGTAATTGTGGTTTTTGTTTAAAATCGTCTTATTTTGCAGAGAATGTCCAAGCCGATATCAAGAGTTTTGAAGCTTTCCAGTTCAATAATGCTGCAAAAATCTGTGTAGCGAACGGAATTGGTGCGGTGACCAATGATGGCCGGGACTTCAAAAAAGGTCGGTAGTGACATGTAAAATAAATGTGTTATTCTAAAGATTATCCTATATAAATAACTTTATGAGTCTAATTGTTGCCGTCATGTCGTACAGACGTACGAATTCAGCCGGCTGTGAATTAGAAGTTATTTTGCAAGTTGCAAGCTTTAATCGGAACTATCAGCGTTTTTTCTTAAATTCAGTTACAAGTCTGGATAAAAAAAAAAGAGAAATCAAAAATCTACATTAAATAAAATGAGTGGGAGCAATGCTCCAAACTTAAATTTATTAAAAACTAATTTTGTAATCCACGACAGAAAAAGAAAAAGTAGTGGCACGATGGAGAGTGCAAACAAACAAGCAAAGAGTAACTATTACTCAATTCTTGACATTGATGATGACTTTCAATGTGACGAAGGTCAGTTGAAAAAATTTAAAGATCACGTTCAAGTGAACAATGCTACAAACATTCAATGTGAGAGCAATGATAATATCTCGCGGGAGAGCAATTCTACAAACGGAGTAAAGTCTACACCATCGGGTAGTAAACAAACAAGTGAACAAAAAACTGACAATAATGAAAACAAAAAACAGAAAATACCACCAATTCACGTATTCGATATAAAGTCAGATGAGCTCATAAACTTTGTAAAGAATTGCTTAAAAGTTGAAGACTTTCAAATAAGAGAGAATAATTATACAGAAAGGAAAAAAGTGACATTATATTTAAAAACAATCGAAAACTATGTACGTGTTAAAGTACATCTAAAAAAAACCAACGCAAGATTTTTTACATTCACCCCAAAAAATGCGAAAACAAAATCATTTCTACTGAAAGGCCTTTCAGCTGATACCAACGTAGAAGATATTGCTAATGATCTACAAAAATATGAAAATGACAATCTTAAGATTATTAAAGTTAGTAATTTTACTACAACAAAATCAACAAAAGAGGGACAGAAACTCCCTCTATTCATTGTACAGATATCCAGTGAAAGCAATGTCAAACATTTAAAATCTGTTCGAGGTTTACTTTACCGATGTGTCCGGTGGGAAGCTATAAGAAAAGCAGAAATTCCACAGTGTCGAAACTGCCAAAGTTTTTTTCATAGCGCTGCAAATTGTTTTTTTGGAGCGGCGTTGTGTAAAATGCGACAAATCCCATGATCCGGGTAAATGCAGCATACTTAATACGAATTCAGAGGAACGCGATAAGTTATTTTGTGTTTTATGCAAAAAATATGGGCATCCTGCTTCTTACCGAGGATGTGAGATGTATAAAAAACTACAAGAAAAGCTTAAAAATAGACAACAGCAAATATCACAACGTAAAGAACAAAAATATATAAAAGTTAACAATAATTTAACTTTTGCTAATGCACTAAAAGATAATAACAACATAGCATATAACCCTAATAATGCTATAGATAACAACGTATTTACTGAACTTCAAAATTCCATTTATAATTTGTCAAATCAATTAATTAACATTCACAAACAAATGCAAATACAGGCATCAAGAATTGATGCATTGTATAGAATTCTGGAGCCGTAAATTCAATCCAATTAACGGATGTGAAATAATTTCAAAAACTTTAAACATTGTGCATGTAAATGTAAACTCATTAGTCAGAATAAATAGAAGATACGATTTACAACTATTTGTTGATAGGTACAACCCAGATATAGTGCTTCTTAACGAGACTAAGCTTAATAAGAAACATAAAATTAACTTCAATAACTATATATTTATAAGAAAGGATAGGACTGGTGATAATAAAGGAGGAGGTACAGGAATACTGATTAAAAAAGAATTAAAATTCAAAGAATGCAATGATGAACAGCTAAACAGCTTGAAATATCTAGAAACATGTGTAATAAAAGTTCCACTAGGTACAAATAAATGGATCTATATTATTTCCGTATATTATCCATCGGGAAATAACAACGCATTTTTTAAAGTTGAAATTAAACGTCTTTTCGAAACACTGGAGTTGGACGACGAAAACAATTTTTACATAATAGTGGCGATATAAATAGTAAGCACACAAATTGGGGAAATTCAATTAACAATTCAAACGGAGTTATGTTAAATGATTGGATAAACGAAAATGAATTTAAATATAGATGCAAACTGTATGCGTCTGAATATCCGTCGTATCCTAGATGTGGTTCGTTTTTGGACGTATGTTTAGCCGACGAAAGAATATTTATAGAAAAACAAAACGATTTCATTAATTGCTTGAGGACACTTGACTACGACAGCGACCACAATGCCCTACAGTTCAAAATTGCGCAAAACTCTCAAATGAAACCCTTTGATTTTTTAAGAGCGGAAAAAAACATTATTTTGAACTTTAAGAAAACTAACTTGAAAAAACTCACTGGCAATATAATAAATTCTCTACGCAGAGATCCACTTATACCAAACGATAGAAATCTCTCAAATGACGAAATTGATCATCATCTTCAAAGAATCGAAAACTTGATCATAGACGCTATTGGGAAAAGTGTACCACAATTTAAGGAAAGTGACCATTATCAACGCATTGTTACACCTATAATTAGGAAACTCCAATCGGAAAAAAGCGGAATAGTTACTGCCATAAAAAAACACAATAGAATGGAAAGAACTCTTCCGATTAACGAATTACAGTTTCTGAAAAACAAACTCAAACTCCTTAGAAAATTGTTAGTAGATAACTTTATTGTATCATTAAATGATGTAAGTAGGAAAAAACTCAGAAAAATAGCAAATAAAGACCCAGAAAATTTATTTTTTGAAGTCAAAAAACAATTTAGAAATAAAAACTCTATGAACCTAGTGGCCGTCGGTGGTGCAATGGTTAGTGTGCGCACCTCTTGTACTTGAGATCCTGGGTTCGATCCCTGCTCTGACCACCTTAAATTTCTTTTGACGACGGTCACCTCGCATAGTGACGGCGACACTATCGAGTATTTAGCCATGAAAAAGCTTCTCAAAATACCGTTCGGAACCGGTGTCAAACTGTAGGTCCCAATCAGTGAGTATACAATTAGAAAGCGCACAGCTCACTGGTTGTGAGAAGCTCTCCCCGATTCCTTCATGGAATGTAATGGGAAACCATTTATTTATTTATTTATTTTTTTTATGAACCTAGATTTACTTAAAATTTCTTCCGACAAAGTAAATTTACTTAATAGAGTTAACATAAATCAGCAGACGCTAAGAAAAGACGTGAATTCGGATAAATATATAATATATTTAGCATATTTAGAATCTGTATATGCAGCTAAAGATACAGACACATCTAACAGCGTCCAAAAGAAAGTTCTTGATCATTTCGCCTCGTTTTTGGAATCGAAAACCAGGTATGAAAATAATCTAAACTGCCTGATACAATTCAATGGGAATGCTAAGGCTAATGAGTTAAATGTTGCAGACGCTGCCGACATATTTATTACTCGGAGTGATATTACAACAATTTTCGATAAACTCAAACCTAAACTGTCGTCTGGTGTTGATAATATACCAAATTATATTCTGAAAAAAAGTCCACCTCTTTTGATATTTGAATATTTGACACTGTTCAATAATATGATTAACAACGCTTATTTCCCAAATTCGTGGAAAATTGCGAAGGTTATTATTTTACCCAAAAAGGGTAAAGACAGCACAAATCCTGAAAACTTGCGAGCTATTAGTTTGCTCCCAAATATAAGCAAGGTTTTTGAAGTATGTACTAATAACTATATAAATCATTTGTGTGAAGAGAGAAATATAAATTGTGACCAACAATTTGGATTCAAGTTTAAACACTCCACAGTTCACGCAATAAACTTGCTTGTTTCAAATGTGAACTGGAATCTCAATAAAAATTTATGCACTGGGGCATGCCTCATAGACTTTGAAAAAGCATTCGATAATGTTTGGATAGCTGCAATAATCTGTAAGCTATTAACATATAACTTTCCATTTCATTTTGTTTCGCTTTTATATAATATGTTAAACAACAAGCAATTTTTTGTGTGTGGGAAAAATAATTGTAGATCAGGAATTTTTAAAATGCATAATGGGCTTCAACAGGGAACTGTGAACGCTCCAATTCTTTTTAATATATTCATCCATGAACTTCTTATGAGTGTCGACAACATAATAGGATTTGCAGATGATATTATAATATATCATGCTAATAATAAAATTGAATTAATCAACAAAAATTTGCAGAACTCATTTAATATTGTGGAAAAATATGCCTACGACTGGAAGATGAAAATTAATATTGACAAATGCGAGTCAATTTTATTCAGACCACCAGTGAATAAATGCAACTATAATGTGAGAACTAACTGGAAGAATTTTGGAATCAAATCTCGTTTAAGAGACAAAGAAATTCCCACTAAAAATGAGGTTAGTTATCTAGGTATTTACCTAGATAAATTCTTATATTTTCATCAACACGTTAAAAAACAGATAGAAAAAGCAAGGAAAGCTTTTCATATGCATAGTAATTTGTTCTATTCAAAATTCGTCCACAAAGATGTAAAGCTTTTATTATATAAAATATTAGTTCGAACACTTCTAACATACGGATGTGCAATTTGGTTCAATATTTCGCCATCATACATGGAGAAAATTCGCAAGTTTGAGAGAAAATGTATACGATCCTGTACCTCGACTTTTAGATCACCGCACAGTAATTTTACAAAATATGTATCAAATAAAAGGCTGTATATCTATGTAAGCATAGATAGAATAGATAATTACATAATAAATCTTATAAGAAATCATATTATAAAATGCATGGGAAACACTTGTAATAATCTTATAATGGCACCATATTACGCGGAGGATGCATATATTGAAAAAACCTTAGAATCTGGTTACGTACCGCCGGAAGCCTTTCTTTATTTAGATAAAAGTGGATGCATGCAGAACAGTCTGGGTGTTCCCATTTTTTATCATTTATATAGAAGGGCTACCGACAAATCATTTGATAGAATGTCAGTTGCAAACAATGATACAAGATTTGATACAAGTACACCCGATATTCAAATGAAAAAGAACATTTATTGGTGGATTCCAAATTAGCTTTATTTTTAAATATTGGACGTTGTTTTTTATTTAAGTAAAATACTAAGGTGATGTTTTTGTTTATATTTTTTCATCACAAACAAAATATTGTATTATACTCCCTGTATATATCTTAAGATAAGTTTTTCTAAAGAACGCTATATAATCTCTATTATGCTTGAGAGTCCGATCACGGAACAGTGCATACCAAATTTGTTATTAATATCTATTTGTTTATTTGTAGTCTTAGTTTATAAAATGAATTGAATATAATAAATAAACGATTGAAAAAAAAAAAAAAAAAAAAAAAAAAATAACTTTATTTTCTCACTCTCTAAGGTTTTTCATAAGAATACTGGATAATAAATCATTAGTTAGTAATAAAAAAAACATCCATAATTCATTTCTGACACTATCTAAATTCGGTTGTGACAACCTCTAATGAGGTTGCAACAACATCTAATGAGGTTGCGACAACCTCTAATAAGGTTGTGTTAACCTCTAATGAGGTTGCGTCAACCTCTAATGAGGTTCCGACAACCTCTAATGAGGTTGTGTCGACCTCTAATGAGGTTATGTCGACCTCTAATGAGGTTGTGCCAACCTCTAATGAGGTTGTGCCAACCTCTAATGAGGTTGTATCAACCTCTAATGAGGTTGTGTCAACCTCTAATGAGGTTGTGTCAACCTCTAATGAGGTTGTGATAACCTCTAATGAAGTTGTGACAACCTCTAAATTCTGAACCGAATTTTTCTGTGAGTGTACTTCTGTGAGAAGTTAATATAAAGAAATTAAAAAAGCGAGTTGCAGCGGAAATCTATAAAGTCCAAAATAATGAATTTTAACTCCTAGTTCTTGCTTCATCTGCGGCTGCTCGCAAACGTAAGCAATGAGATTTAGCAGTGGTCTTAAAGAAACTGTCAGTACTCCGACTAAAGCTCACAAAGTACGAAAATTAATTTCAAGACCAAAACCACCAAGAGAAAACAACTTTTCCCAAGAACAATATTGCAATATAAAATATGAAAACAAAATGAGAAATTGCGATATATGTATATGCGATATCCTCTATGCAAAAAACTTACATGTAGTAAGTTTAAAAGCAGTCCAGACGGCGTAATAGTTACTGGCACTTTAGCGAAAGTTCCATTGGAAATGATACTGAGGCATACGTCCGAAAGACTAATACAATTGGAAGTCATATCTACATTAATGGAAGCGACAAACACGGACATTATATACGCCGAACTCATTGTCAGCTATGGATTTGGCAGCCATAAAAGTTATACAAACTGTAAACAACAGTTTGAAAAGCGTTTTCGTCGCTAAATTGTGACTCATCATTGTGACTTTGACAGTTATACCTTTGCGCTTAATAGAAGCGTCCGGAAATATTTTATGCAACAATCATGCACCACAGTCTATTAGATTTTTTCGACCATTAAAATTAGAATACACAAAGGAGACTAAAGGAATTATGTTGAAAGAAAAACTAATATAGAAGAAGAATAAATTCCTTTCTCAGTAAGCTTTGGAGAAAAAAGTTTGTGTGTTAAATTTCAATTGCATTTAACATTAATTGATGGCAAAGTATTAAATATTTTGACTGAAACTAAATCTAGCCAGACGTGCTCATTATGCGGTGCTACACCAAAGGATTTTATAAGCATAGCTGATTTCCAAACGAAAGGTTTAAGCCTAAAGAAGACAATTTAAAGAATGGGATATTGGGAATGGATCCGTATTTTGAACTTGTTCTGAAGATACAAGTTACAGAATTGGCATTATAAACTGACAAATTAGAAATGAAAGTGACAACATGTTAGTTGCGAAAGGAAAGACTGACATCCAACAGTTATTTGAATGACGGCAACACGTCTCGACGCGCGTTCAAAGAACATTTACAATTTTCTAAAATTAATGGCATTGACAACGGACTCATTTTCAATTTAAAAGTCATTTTAATCTGTTTGTCATGTCAGCTTCCTTTATATTCGAGCAAATTTGAAGAATTTTATTGTCAAACAGCAAAAATGTTAATGCAGTAAGTATCCATGGTTACCAATGGCAGCAACTGTGCATAATGTGCTTGTGCATTCGCGGAAAACTATTGAATCGACTGTTCTTATAGTTGGACGCTTTTTTGAGGATGCCTTTGAATCGCGCCATGACATAGATAAATCCGACAGATTGCTTCATGAGCCGTGTGAATAACTAACAGACGTTTTTAATCGAGCATTGCACATATGTATCTGATACTCATATTTCCAGCCTTCGTTGAATAAACGTATCAAGAACCAAAATAAATTAAAGATTTCACCAAAACCGATCGAATTACTGAGATAGATCAGTGGTGCAACATTTTGTGGAAAATTGTCAAACAGATGAAGCAAATTCCGAAAGCGAAGATGAAGAAATTGATAATACTGGTATTTTGAACCCATATTTTTTAAACGTAGTTGAAAATTTGGAACTCGAAAACCAAATGTTTGAGTAAAATCCTCTTTAAAATATAACTTTGTTTGTTACATTTAAAATGGTAAAATAAATCTCTACTTCTATCTTCAAAAGCTAGCGTGCACTCGAACAGAATTAGTAAAAAACAGATTAGAAACCGATATACATAAGTCTATAAAAGATACTAATTATTATCCCTCACTTCAAATAAGAGTATTCTAAAGGTCAAATCCAAAAAAAGTCATTCAAATCGGTCCTGCCATTTGGCTGTAAATAACTTTAACCAAAAAAAGGGGTAACATTTTTATAGTGCAATGGAGAGATAAATGCTCTATATGTGACCTGCTCCACGAAAAGGGACCTCTGCGCCGAAAAAATTTTTTTTTACTTTTTGAGTGATTGTTATAGGAAAAAAATCCGCAAGTTTCTATGTCTTTTAGTTTTTTTACAAATTACCTGTAAAGATGAACATAATTAATGAAAAAATTGAAAAATGTGATATAAACAGATAATATGTATAATATTTGAAATTTAAAAAATTTTTAATATCAAAGGTACAAAATTACAAAAATATCAAAATTTTACTCATAACCATGCATAACCACGCATAACCATGCGCAAAACACGGAAAAACGAAGCGCTTTGTTTAAACGCGTTTTTCTCAATAACTTATTTTCGGCGCAGAGGTCCATTTTCGTGGAGCAAGTCACATATGTGTATCCAGCCGCGGAGTTGCCATATAAATGTATGTAGAGGAAGGCGGGCAAAATCCGCGTTTTGTCAAAATATCGATAACTATACTACAAAACGTGTTAGAACTGTTAAACAGGAAGTTTACCATAAACATTTAGTTTGTGGGCGTGTAGAAAGTTTTTACGAAGAAAATTTCTCTCAGACATACTACTCCAATATTATCGCCATTTCCATTACTTTTAATGGATACAATTTGTTATTATCGAATTATTAATTGGGTGGGGAGAGGGGTAATAGGGGGATAGTAATCTTCTAAAGATAATCTGCATTTCTTAGTCAAAAGTCAAACATTAATCCTGAAGCTTTCCGCCTCTAATTTAGTCTCAAAGAAATTCCCATCTCTGCCTTTTGAAACTTTGTGGTCAAATATCTCAAAATTTGGACGTGATAGAGGAAAACGGTAAATACTGTATCACTGCGTATGAAGATTATGCTGATTGGCTGTGTTTCACTCAATTCAGATTTTTTAAGTGCAAAAATCACAGACAGTGTAATCCGCTGACCCAAGGACAGTACGATTTTCATTCCACCATTTTCAAACCAAATTAAATTAAACAAACTTAAAAAAATTAATTAAACAACTTTTGAACATGGCTACATTAAAAAGGAAAAATATCGGGCACCTCCCCAAGTTCAAAATCACAAGACCATCGAACGATCTCAACAGCGCACAGTGCTACATTTGGCCAATTAGGATGGCAAAAATCCAATTTTATCTATATTAACTTGAAATTCGGTATTCAGGTTCTTTTTGACCGTTAACATAACGTTATGAAAAATGAGGGCGGAAGGATAACGATAACGCCTACTTATTAAAAAAATTCTAATATTGATGATCTTCACTAAGAATTTGATACACATATTCTCCATGAAGATAGAAATAATATCACAAACAAAGTGGAGGTCAAATAACAACCACGCCCACCGTAATAGATTTTTTTTTTGTTTTTTTTTCGTTACTCCTCTTGGGAGCATATGGCTTCCACAAAGCATTTCCATTTTACACGGTTCACCGGTGTTGTTTTGCTTCTACCCATGTTAGATTGTTGTCTTATACCCTTTTCACATTTACCGCGTTTCAGCTGAAACGCGGTAAATGTGAATAAGCTATTAGTTCTTGGATTATTGTGCTTCTCCAGTCGTTTCTTAGTCGACCACGATTTTCCACCCAAGCGTGTATCCGATCCACCGCCATTTTCTATACCTTATAAAAATATACGTTCACTCACAGGATTGAACCTAGAGAATAGATGTCACAGCCTTTTGGCAACTACAAATCCGCAACCAAATTCATGTTTATTCTCATGGCAACTGTAGTATATGTCATAATTTCTGGTTGTTGTGCAGACATGTCCTGTCCATCGCATTTCCTGGTAATGTCAGCCTTATAACTTTCGAGGACATCTGCCACACGGATTCTTGCAACGGATATCCTATATCCTTAAATCGCAGTCCTTATAACGTTTGTATAGAACGTAAACATTTGCATATCCTTTAATTCTACTTGATCTAAACATATCTAAACGCTATTAGCGATTATTTCCTTTTAATGTCTTACATACTTCAGATGAGACATCGTGTAAGATAAAAAAAAATTGTTTCCTATTACATCCCGCGAAGGAATAGGGGAGAGTTTTTACACCGATTCCGAACGGTATTTTGAGAAGCTTTTTCATGGCTAAATACTCCATAGTGCCGCCGTCACTAAGCGAGGTGTCCGCAGCCGTAAGAAATTTTAAGGTGGTCAGATCATCTCATGGACAAGGGGCGAGCACACTATTGCTGAGAATCATTTAACCATCAGGGATCTACAAATCGACTATAATTCGACTAATCCACTTTTTGTGAGAAAAAGGCCAAATTGACTTTCATGTTGTACAAAAGCCGAAAAGTCGACTTTTGCTTTCGACATTTCGTTTTTTTGTTCACAGATCTAAGTATGTAATGTGGATTTTCATTAAAAGAAGGGCTTCGCAACAGTTACAATATACAGAAATTGTACCAATATAAATATCGTATTGCTAAAGCCGCGATTTGTACTACTCAAAACCAGAAGTAATGCATCTAAAATTTTACATTTTCCAGACTGTAGTCAAGAAAATTCCGAAACAAACTGATTTGAGAAAAAATATAATTTATCGGTATGAAAAGAATTCAACGCGAGTAAAATAAATTTAAAATATTTTTCTGCAGTAGAAAAAGTGTATGTATGTAATTTTTGGTGAAAATTTAAAATGCGGATAATAAAAAAATTAAGGGCGGTATTCTAAAAGTCCCGAAAGTGAACTTAAACGCAGAAGCGAACGCGAACGACAAAGTCAAAAAATGGTAGTTAATATATCACTTCGCGCTTGCGTTTGTTTACAAAAGCTGCCTGTCACTGGCATATGAGGTTTATAGAGTTGCCCAACTGAAATAAACAATTATAGATCAGAAAAACTTATCTTGAGTGAAATTCTAAGAATGACAAGATTAAATAATTTTGCTCTGTTTCAGTAGATCAACAGATTTTAAGATTGCTATTATTTATAATACTGCAAACACCAACAATATTCACATAAAATGTGTAAAAAAAACCTATGTTATTTTGGGGTTGAATGTCCAATAAATTTCCCCATCTATATTAAATTAGTTGTCTTTTCAAAAAGCAATGGCAGTCAATATACAGAAACGAAAAAAAGCATAAACAACCCCTATTTGTTGACGACCCCCCCGCAAACGTTATAAGGACCACCATTTACGGAGATGCACTCGGAATGTAAGAACTCTATATAGATCCGGTGCAAGTATCAAACTAGCAGATGTCCTCGAAAGTTATAAGGCTGACATTACCGCTATCCAGGAAATGCCATGGACAGGACATGGCTGCACACGAAAAAGAAACTGCGACATATACTACAGTTGCCATGAAAAAATACATGAATTTGGTTGCGGCTTTGTAGTTGGCACACGACTGCGACATCTAGTCTCTAGGTTCAATCTTGTGAGTGAACGTATAGCCACAATCCGCATAAAAGCGAAATATTTTTATATTTCCCTTATTTGTGTGCAGGCCTCGACAGAAGAGAAAGTTGATGATGCCAAATACATATTCTATGAGCACCTAGAGGAAACGTATGACCACTGCCCTGGCCATGACATTAAGATTGTACCAGGAGATTTTAATGCCAAACTATTGACAATTTCAGTCTACATGCTGACAGTGTCGACAAGGGTAGGAGATTGATTGACTTTGCCGCGGCAAAAAACATGATCATTAGTGGTACAAGATTCTAGCATAAAGACATCCACAAAGCTACTTGGGTATCCCCTGATCAAAGAACGAAGGACCAAATTGATTACGTGGTAATTGATGGAAGCCTCTCATTCAGTGTAATGGACGTACGAGTGATCAGAGGAACTAACATCGATTCTGCTCACTACCTGGTAGCAGCAAAGGTTCGCACAAGATTAAGTAGAACGAAAAGCGTACGAAACCAGATGCAGAGGAAACTTTTATTTATTTATTTATTTCGTCTATGGATACAATTTTATCCTTACAGACGACTAGCATCTTAAAATCTAAAAATTATATAATAAAAATTACTTTAATAAATTATTTAAAATAATTTTAAAATGATGATGTGGCAAACTTAGATCTAATTGTTCAGAGTATTCATTAAATAATCTGAGGGCTTTAGTTAACGGTTCATTTAATGCGTAATCGGTTCTATGTAAATCTATATGAAAAAATTTTACATTATTTCTAAGCCTTCTGGAAGGTACATTTATCTTTATAACTACCAGCAAATCCTGACAATCAACAAATCCCCAAATAATCCCATGCAAGAAATTAATTGACAACACATTTCTTCTAACTTCTAAAGTTTTCATACCAATTGAGATACATTTATCCGGACATGATGGAATCAAGCTCGAATGAATTGGTGTAGAAAAATTCAAAAATGAGAGAGCAAATTTTATAAACTTTTTTTGAATTCTTTCTACACGATTAATGTGAACTTTCGCCGAAGGCGCCCATAGAAACGTAGCGTATTCCAACTTAGACCTTACAAACGCAATAAATAATGTTTTTTTGGTGTAATGGTCAAAGCATTTTTCACAATTACGACGAATAAAAGCCAACATTGAATATGCTTTAGGAATTATATAGTTCAAATGATTATTAAAAGACAGATTAACATCAAAAACAACTCCTAAATCTACAATTTCATCAACTGCTGATAAAGTACAGCCCTTAATTTTGTATTTGGACATTAAAATATTACGGCATCTATGGTACGTCAAAGAATAGCATTTATTAACATTAAAAGGCATACTATTTCTAGCTGACCAAGAGATAACCCTATCCAAATCCTCTTGAAGATTAGAGATATCATTAAGTGTCGAAATCTGTTTAAAAATTTTTAAATCATCAGCGTATAAAAGAAACTGGGAATATTTAAAACAAGAGTTATATCATTAACGAAAATATTAAATAAAAGAGGACCTAGAATACTACCTTGTGGTATTCCGGAAGAAGGGATGAAGGTATCAGAATGAAACCCATCAATAGAGACAATGGATCATCTGCCAGTTAAATAATAGCGAAACCAGCTCAACATCTGCGAATGGAAGCCAATTTTGGAAAGCTTTAATAACAGAATATTATGCGGTACACGGTCAAATGCCTTAGCAAAATCTGTGTAAATAGTATCAACTTTCAATCCCCTTTCAAAAGACGATATACAAAATTGTGTGAATACAGCTAAATTAGAAGTTGTAGATCTACCAGGCATAAATCCATGTTGGTTAATAGAAATAAACCGCTTCAGACTGAAGAAAAGTTTATCATAAACAATATGCTCGAAAACTTTGGCTACATTTGTCAACTTAGAAATCGGTCTGTAATTGCAAACATTATTTTTATTACCAGATTTATGAACTGGTAAAACGGATGTGTATTTCCATCTTTGTATAAAATAACCTGACGCTAATGATTTATTAAAAATTATTTTTAGAGGAAAAATTAATGAGGAAGAACATTTTTTTAAGATAAATGCTGAGAGACCATCATTATCATTCGAGAGTTTATTGACTCCATTTACTACATCTTCATCAGATATTTGCATTGATCCAAAATCAAGACAAGAATTGATATCATTTAAATCAAAATGATCAAGCGGGCCAGAGTCTATGTTAAAGTTAGATTGGAAATATAAAGCGAAGAGATTTAAGGAACTGTCAATTGTATTTGATGTTAAACTGTTATAATTCATAACTAGTGGAATTAAAGAGCTTTTCCTTTTGGAATTTATAAAGTTAAAAAACCGTTTAGGATTGTACTTAAGAGAAACATTAAGATTCATAATGTACTTAATGTATAACATTAAGATTCATAATGTACATTATTTGAGGATCTGTAAATTTTGTGGTATTTATTTCTAAGATTTTTTAGCTTTTTTAAACCTTTAGTATACCAAGGAAGATTATGCACTATTGGCTTAGCTGGAGAAATATTATTTTGACAAATATTTACAACATTGGACAAAAATTTGTCATAGCAAATTCCAACAATTGGGTTATTCAACAAATCTAACCAAATTAAACTATAGAAAATATCAGTTAATGCATTGAAATCACAACTAAAATAGTTATACCGTACAAAATCATTTCTAGCATAAGATGAATATTCAAAGAATT
This sequence comes from Phaonia tiefii, assembly GCA_963931995.1. Lineage (NCBI taxonomy): Eukaryota > Metazoa > Arthropoda > Insecta > Diptera > Muscidae > Phaonia > Phaonia tiefii. Next base: position 56,619,626 of record OZ008370.1, read on the forward strand.
TAATTTCAATTTCTAAAGCAGAGTGGTGAGAATTGGAAGGAGAAATCGGAAAAGCAGATTCACAAACTGAAAATTTTAGATCCGAACTTAGAAATATTATACCAGACTCTCATACAACCTGAAACTGGACATCGGAAAGCTGCAATTACCAGAGGTAGCCACAGCCTACTCAAGGAAGCTCTCGCAACTTTGCCACAGAACCCAGAAATTCGCAATAGACCATGGTGCGGTGAAGAGTGTTGCATTGCAAATGATAAAAAGAACTCTGCACGAATGACAATGCTTCTGTCAATTGCAACGCGAGCTGCGACTGAGCGGTAGAGGGAGAAAAGAAAGAAGGTAAACCATCTCTTTAGGCGTAAGAAACGGCAGTGGAGAAGCGCGAAAATGAGAAAATTGAAACACAATGAAGGAAGAACGAAGCCCAAAAATTCTACCAAAAAGTCAAAAACGGAAAAAATGGTCATGGTTCAGGGCCCCCATTCTCTAGAGACAAGGACGGAAATCTCATAGCAGATGTGCAGAGTATGTTAGGAATAGGGAGAGATCATTTCTCTGCGCGATTGGTGCCTGGAATAGCCACTGACGAGACAATCGAAAACAATTTGGACGACGCCTGGAAAATCAACAACTGACCAAATTTTCACGCTACGCCAAAGCCGGGAGAAGACCCACGAAAAACAAATGGACGCCTATCACCTATTAGTCGTTTATGAAGCGGCCTTCGATAACCCGATACGGGAGAAACTCGACGAAGCGAGGCCTCAGCCAAAGCGACACCCTTTCTCGCGATCTCTTTAACATCTTAATAGAGATCATTATGAGAAAAGCTGCAGTCAATATGAATAAAACCATCAGCATCAAAAGTCATATGCTGCTCGCGTATGTTGATGATATAGATATCATTGGACGCACAGTTAGAGAAATTAATGCGGTGTTTTCGAGAATTGAGAAGGAATTAGCAAAAGTTGGACCGAAAGTAAATGAGGACAAGACAAAATTAATGGTTTCAACGGAGCAGGGCCTCCACTCGATTAGACCAAAGCTAACCGATATAATTTCGAAGTAGTGGACGAATTTATATACCTCGGATCTGCCGTAAACAAAAACAACGTCAGCCTTGAGATCAAGCGGAGAATTGTGCTGGCGAATGGATGTTATTTTGGGATAAGTAAGCACTTTAGAGAAATCCAGCTATACCAGACTCTCATACAACCTGTCTTGCTTTATGCCGCAGATTCCTGGGTCTTATCGAAAGCAGATGAAACATCTGTGGGAGTCTTCGAGAAAAAATACTCCGGAAGATTTATGCCCCTATAGTGCACAACGGCGAGTATCGGCGACGCATGAACCATGAGCTGTATGAGCTCTATCCCGACATCCACATAGTTAAGCGGATCAAAATAACGCGATTGCGCTGGCTAGGCCATGTCAGTAGAATGGATGAAGACGAACCAGCACGAAGGGTTTTCGAAACCGAACTCGAAGGAAGACGAAAAATAGGAAGACCAAGACACCGCTGGAGGGATCAGGTTGACGAATCCCTGCAAACAAAATTCGATTACTTTTCATTTGCTTGGTACCATATAGAAATAAAAAAGTGCCGCTAAGCCTCTCTTCGTGGTCTCTTGATGACGACGAGGTAGTAGGCCATTTCATCGAGTTCGCGTTGCTTTTGTAATTTACTCTTTGGTTGGACCAATACTTGCAGAAATAAAAGGGAATGCAAACAACATAAAACATAATTTAGCTGTCATTAGTATCAATCAAACACTTTTAAATTTAGTTTGCTGCATGGTCTATAACCTGTATGTCTTCTTTGTTCTCTCATTCGACGTCATTTCCCTAGTACATTTTCGAGCAGCTGTGCCGTAGAAACTCCCTGTTTGTATTCAGCTCTTTGGGAAAGTGTCGTGAGCAAAACCATTTATGTACATATGTGTTTGTTTGTTTGTTATGTTCTTCCGAAAACTAGTTTTTGATACCTGTTTCCGAGCAAAATGTTGACATTTCGATAATTTTGACAAACAAAAGTGGATAAAAATGTTATGTTAAAAGTGTTATATATTTCCAACAGAGTAGTTAAAAACTCCGCTTGTGAGCCGAAAAATACTGATCCTTCTCATATAAAACTCGCACGAGAAGATTAGTTTGAAGTGATTGGGTCTAGATTTCGTCTAATAACACTGTGGAAGTCGAAAACGCCAACGCCGGAGAGGATGGTTTTATCATAATTCGGGTAAGAGGTATCGAACTGCATCATTAGTTATTTGAGTTACAATTACGGAATTTGTGCCACTATCTATCTGCCCCATTTTAGCGACATGCACTATTTTTATCACATTCCCAATTATTTTAACCCGCATTTAAAATCTGTACCCCTTTTTGCCTCTTTTACCCCGTTTTTTACCATAGACTATTTTAATACTTTTCCAATCATTTCAAAAGACTTTGTATATTCATTCTTCTCTTCTTCATTTTCCCCCACATGCCCTATTTTTAACACCTTCTCTAGCATTCCAAACGATTTTTCTCGTTATTTGAAGCTTTACCGATTTCTTCCCATTTTCAAAGTTTTTAAGACAATCCTAATCATTCCAAACAATTGTTCTTGCATTTTGAAATTTTAATTTTGTTATCCATATTTTTAAAACTTTTACCCAGACACTCTTTTAACTCATTCCTAATTATTCCAAATGGTTTTTTCTCCTAATTTGAAATTTGACCCATTTTTGCCTTTTTTACCCTTTCTACCCACATTCACAACTTATAACACATTCCAAATCATACCAAAAGGGTTTTCTGGCAGTTTTACGTTTTATCCTTTTCAGTCCCTATTTTACCCATTTTCACAATTTTTGTTGCATATATTTTTGTTCTATATTGCCAACCTGCAGAATTTTTATCGCGTTTTAAAGTCTTACCCCCCTTTGTCACAATTTTACCAGCATTGACAATTTCTACACCTTTTCAAATAATTTTCCGTAACATCAAATTTTACAGTTTGTTGCCTTAATAATTAAATATTTTAAAATCTTTCAAAATTTAAATTCGTCTCCCGAGCTAAAAAACAAGGTTTAAATGCTCAAAGAATTACAAGTTAAACACTCGTACCGATTTAAGTTTCTCGTGCGAAACGCAAACGAATGGGTTCCTTACTCAGATTTCTAATATGTACATTAGGGCGGATCGACAAAAAAAGTTTTTCCAGTCCACCCCTAGGATTAAAAATATTTTGAGGGCGATCCCAAAAAAAAAATTAATTTTTTTTTGCCACGCCCCCCCGATGGGCTATTTACTTTTTTGACACTACGTCGCCATTTTAAGTCCGATTTTAATCAGCCGTACACCGTTGTTCATGGCTTGGAAGCCGCCACAATTCTTACCTTAATCATTTTTTACTCCGAGTTCAAATTCTAGTAGTGACTGTCGGTATCTCGTTTCACATCATACCTAAATTCCAATTTTTTTTAGTCTGTCGAAAAGGCCTTTAAATTCTGTGAAACTTTTTCTTTAACAGTAACTACTTTTGTTCATAACTAAAAAAATTATAAAGGTTTCAAAAATCCAAATATAACCCTATGTTAAATATGTACTTTAAATACTTGAAAAATATAGTTGAAGAGTAGACTTTTCTCATATTTCATATATGTACATATTTGACATAATCATAAAGTCGATTAAAAGTCGACTTTTCAATATCGTCGCTGCGCCAACGAAAACAGCTGTGTTTTTATTCAACTTTTCAGGAAAGCAAAAAAAAACTAAAATATTCTTGGAACAATTGTTCTACAAATCTGTATTTGTCAGTTCCATAAACTTTGAAGCCGATTTAAATATCATGAAAGAGCTGTGTGAGCGTATGTATAAATACAAATGGTTTCCCATTATGCAAAACAAATTTTTTAAAAAATTACACAACCCTTTTCGTTGGCTTTTTGTATTGACTATAGAACCCCTATTATCAAGAGAACATCTGTTGTATGGACGATATCAAGCCAAATTACGATTAGATGACTGTAATAAAAAATTAATATGACATCAATTGAATTAGAGAACGACAACATGGTGCCCACAACCTTCACAGACAGTCCTCGTCGAATGCAAGGATATCTATAAGACCCAACGATACATATCCCTAACAACCAGAGCAAAGTGTCGCACGGCCTGAATATCAATGATTGCGAACTCCAACTTCAAGAGCGGCGGAGTCAGTAGAGCATGCTGAACGTTTAACAAGCAAATCTCCTGAACTATTGACCGAAAGATGACATAGGATAAACTGGACGGTGTACCGCAGTTTACTTGTAGAGACATAAATACTGTTACGTATATTTTGAGCTATTAAACAAAAACTAATGAAGTATTGATATGTATTGTATACAAAAAACTAAGCTTTATTCAAAATGTCCGCCCGTGGCCTTCACGCACGCCTTAAGTCGCATTGGCCAATCATCAATAGCTGCACGTACTTCATCCATTGAAAAATTGGCTACAGCACGAACCAGAGCTGTCTTAAGAGAATCAATGTTGAGGTATCTTTTGTGGCAGACCATGTCCTCTAAAACGGTCCATAATTTGTAATCCAGAGGGTTCAGATCAGTGCTACCAGAGGGCCATTCTACAGTGCATATAAAAGCTGGCAAATTGTTTCGAAGCTAGATTTGTGTCGCTTTAGCCTTATGAGCCGGTGCTGAATGTTGCTGGAAAGTGCACGGCTGGTTTTGGAACAGGGATTTGTTAAGCGGCTTCACAACTGCTTCCAAAACGGTTTCTAGGTAAACTTTGGCCGATGTTTTGACCCCTTGTTCAGAGAAATGCAAGTCAGTTACCCCATAATAAGAGACACCCCACTAAATAATGACTGCAGCTGGATGATGACCATTTTCGATCCATGGGATGAGATCAGATGCTTCCTAAGATGATCGTGCATTAACCGTATCATTTTGTTTGTTACTTTTTTCCTGTACGGGAAAAATTTTTTTCATCCGCAAACAAGATTTTTCTATGCAAGTTATCAGGGTACTTCACCAAAAGACGTTTGGATTTTTCTATCCCATTTTTTTAAAAATTGCAGTCAACAAATGTCCTGTACGCCGTTTGAAAGCTCTGGTAAGAACCGGTATTGCACCCACGACCGCATTTACAAGAGTGCACACACCATCCATTGCGCCACCGAATAGCCGTGTGTAAAAATATGTATAAGTTAAGAAAATTTTTCCCAGCGACAGTCGCCTCGCAACTGTTCAGTAGTTATTAATGAAAATGATTCTCAATATCGTTCGGAGTAAACATGTCGAACCCAACCAGCGAAAACGAACAGTTCACTTCATGGGGTGTAACGGGAAATGATTTAAAAGAGTTAAGACACATAATTAATTGCTATTTATGTTAATTACACATATTTAGTTGAAATAATTAAAAACTATAATGTTGTTGGTTTTAAATGTCGGAAGTCTGTTTAAATAATATGTTGTAATAAAAAGTTTATACCTGGCTCCGTTGGACCCACCTGGTCGATTATGTCAAAAACGTGCCTGGTCGTTTAAGGGTTAAGTAAATCCTTATATCGTAACACTGTATTTATTTTAAATTGCATAAGCACAATTAAACAATAATACTATTATTATTACATATGATTCGATCTGAAATTATTTTGTAGGAGAATATTTTTCAATTACATTTGAGCTATACAGATCAGGGGTTTTTTCTGCAATTATAAAAAATTAAAACAGCCGGCACCTGACTCTTCTCATCAGCGGCTTAGCGTTCTGGTTCAGAGACTGTCTTATTCACATTGTAACTACATACTTGCAGTTGTCGTCGTCGAGATTGCTCTCCTCTTTCTATCTCTATCTAGCGTGAACGGCTTCATTCCATTACAAACACGTTTTTCTTTCTTACTTTCTACGATTTCGGGTCGGGATCTACCATATGATTTTTATTATCTATGCTTCGATCTGATATTAGTTATTATAAGAATATTTTTCGATTTCCCATGAGCTACACACATCAGGGGTTTTCTGCAATTAAAAAAAGTGTAAACAGACGGCACTAGGATTTGAACTCACGTTGTCACAAACTTCGAAACGATCTTCCGCATACGTGACTTCAAATCCAGGTGCCGTCTGTTTAAATGTTTTCCTAATTGGCCGTCGGTGGTGCTACGGCAGTGTGCGCGCCTCTTGTACATGAGATCCTGGGTTCGGTCCCTGCTCAGACCACCTTAACATTTCTTTCGGCGGCGGTCACCTCGCATAGTGACGGCGACACTATCGAGTATTTAGCCATGAAAAAGCTTCTCAAAATACCGTTCGGAATGGGTTTAAAAGTGTAGGTCCCAATTAGTGAGTGAAAACTGGAAAGCGCACAGCTCAGTGATTGTGAGAAGCTCTCCCCTGTCCCTTCATGGGATGTAATGGGAACCATTTATTTTTTTATTGCAGAAAAAACCCCTGGTCTGTATAGCTCAAAGTAAATAGAAAAATATTCCTCTAAAAATATTGTCGTTTTTTTGAGTTGAATTATAAATGTTCACTCTTCTGCGGATCTGGCTGAAATTTAGCAATGATGTTTAAAAATACTGCCACTTGAGCATACACATTAGGGTGGCAGTGAAATATAAGGAGCAATTATTTTCCTCGAATTTTAGCAAATACCAAGCAGATTCTTATACCATTTGGTCTAAAACTAACGTGGTGAAAATTTGAGCCCAATCGGATAACTCTAAGCCGGCCCGACACGTGGTCAAAGTTTTCGGGTTTTGGTATTTTGGGTGTAACTGGAAAGTGTGAAGTGAAAAGTTTCATTTCTCAGTTCATTTGAATAACAAACTGCACATTGACTTAGTTTGACCTGAATATAAAGAGGTACAAATTTGAGTAAAGTCCCATCACTCTAGGGGTTCAAACACTAAATTTTAAAATTTTTTGAAAAAATTAAAATTTAGGTTTTCGGGGTTTTCCCAGAAGTTGTATCTAAATGAAAAAATATTCAAGTCGGATACCAACATCTTCTAGTCGAAGTCTATACGCTTACAATAAGGTATAACACGATATAGTCACTTAACGGTTTCAGGATGATATAGTGCGGCAAAATAGACTATTTTGGGGGAAAATCGCCAAGATGGCCTTATAAGGGTGCCAAATCATAAAAATAACAAAAGATGAGTTAAAAACATAAGTTTAAGAATTGGTTAAGGATGATAATTGGTTACAATAACCGGCTTTAAAACCGGTTTAAAACCCAGTTTGTATAAAACTCTTAATAAATCCGTATTTGATTATTAGAACCGGTCTTTTATTCCAGTATTTGGAAACGGGTTTAACAACCTCGGAATCAAACAAGTGCAAGAGATGAATTGAAAATATAAGTTATGTGGCCAATCCGGATTAAAAACCCGGGCTTGAAGAATGCAGTTGTAGAAAACTGTTCTAAAATCCATACTTCAAAATCAATTTGTATTGTATAAACAGACCTGACATGCGTTTTGGAATATGGCAAATTTTTCGTTTCTTATTTAAAGAAATTTGTAGAAGACAGTAAAATATTAATACGGAAACTAGTAAATTCTGTATAACCGAAACATCAGGCTTTGTATTAGTTACATGTATTCAGTTCTTGGTTTCGCATATTTGCTTGCTTGGAATGTTGCTGTCTATAATTTTGAACAACCTAAAAAATAATAAATATATGAATTAATATTAATTAATACTTAATTAATTAATACAACTTACTTTACACAAGCATTGCCGCTGCTCTTCATCTTTCGTACTTTTCTCTCAAGCTTAATACCTCGCTCAACGCAATCATTTGCCACAGAGATTTGTATTCAAATCCAGAATACCATTAAAAACTCGAGTGATTTTAAAAAGCCATGTGAAACAAAAACAATTGGAATACAGAACATGGGCGTTAAACGGGGGTTTAATGAATCAAACGGTTTCAATAATCAAAAACAGTTGTCATGTCTGCTTATACAATAGAAATCGATTTTGAAGTCTGTTTTTTTGGAACAGGTTTCTACAACTTCGTTCCTCAAGCCCGGGTTTTTAAGCGGCTTGTCCACATAACTTATATCTTGATTTCATCTCTTGCAATTGTTTGAGTCCGCGATTGTTAAACCTGGTTCCAAATACTGGAATAAAATACCGGTTCCAATAATCAAATCCGGATTTAGTAACATATTTATACAAACTGATTTTTAAGTGTGAGTGTTAAACCCGGGTTTATAAACCGGTTATTGTAATCAGTTTATATGTCCGATTTTATAGAATCAGTTTGAGTACATAACTTATGTTTTTAGCTCATCCTTGGCAATTTTATGATTTTGCACCATTACAAGGGCATCTTGGAGATTTTCCCCCGAGGTGGCCTACTTTGCCGCACCATATCATCCTGAAACCGTTGAGTGACTATATCGTGTTATACCTTATTGTAAGCGTATTGACGTTGGTATCCGACTTGAATATTTTTTTCACTTAGATATAATTTTTGGGAAAAAACGAAAAACCCACATTTAAATATTTTCTAAAAATTTTAAATTTTTCAAATTAAGAGTTTGAACCCCTAGAGGGGTGGGATTTTACTAAATTTTTTACCACTCTATATATTCAGGTCAGACTAAGTCAATGTGCAGTTTATTATCCAAATGAACTGGGAAATGAAAATTTCCGAGTGTATACAAATGTACACCCAAAATTCCAACACTCGAAAAACGATAGGGCTCAAATTTTCACCACGTTTGTTTTATACCAAATGGCATAAGAATCGGCTTGGTATTCATCAAAAATCCGAAGGTGAATTTTCCTTACCACCCTTATATATCGGGTTTTCCAATAAGAACTTGACAACTTTTTTTTAAATAAAACGCAAAACATTTGAGATATGTATTTATGAATCTGAATGGAACTCGACTTCGTTCGTACGGCCACCGCGGTCACGTCGGTAGCGGTCGATTCGTTGGACCCAATTTTCGATGACTCGTTCACACATTTCGGCCGTAACGGCCGCTATTTCACGTTCAATGTTGGCTCTGTGTTCTTCCAACGTCGTCGGCCAATGATTTAACGTTGCCACAAAGAAAAAAGTTTAGAGGCGTTAAATCGCACGATCTGGTCCATTTCTTGAGATAACACCATCACCAAACTTTCTTTTAAATAAATCGATTGTAACGTGTGCTGTGAGGCTTGTGGCACCGTCCTGTTGAAAATACATGTCGTCCTAGTCCATGTTTTCCAATTTGCACCAGAAATAATCGGTAATCATAGCGCGAGAACGATCGCCATTCACAGTATCGTGACAATCGTTATTGTCGACGAAAAATATGGCCCAATGACGCCGCCGGCATGCAAACCACACCAAACCGTTATTTTTGTGGATGAAGTGGTAATTCATGAAGCACATGTGAATTTTCACCAAAACAATAACGCATATTTTGCTTATTGACGAACCCATTGAGCCAAAAATCAGCTTCGTCACTGAAGATGATTTTACGATGACATTCATCATCTTGGCGCATCTTCTCCAGAGCCCAATCGGAGAACGTACGTCACACATTTATACAACTGTTTCATATCCTCAGTCAGGGCCTTCTGATGGATTTTACGTAAACAAAATTTTTCGGGACTAGCCAATTCTTTTTCATTACATTTTAAATACTTTACCTGCGCGTATACAATTTGTGGGTCATTTTGACCACCAATGCTCGCCAATCCTTCTGCAAAAAGATTTATGGCAAAGATCCAGGAAGCTGTAGTAGCCGACACTCCCAGTTCATCGAAGATCATTTAATTTCAAGATTTTCCCTCATCCTTTTTGCGTAATTGGAAAAAAGACAAAGATGTTTTTGTTTGTCCACATACCAAAAACTCAAGCAAGCATTCAATCCGTTCCAATACATGCAAAAATTGTTTATGCAAACAACATTATGTGTAATAGTATAAACAGCCACAATGAATCTTCTTGTCTTAAAATAAATTTTGGATTTGTATATTTGATGTTCAAATAATAAAAAGAAAATTTAGTTTACCGTTATACGGATGTGTTTTGGATATTGGGTCAAATTGACCCACAAATTGTTTATGAGGGGTCTAATCCGAATTTGTGCAGAAGGGTTAAATAAAAGATTTGTTGTTATTGTATGAAAAGTGCATGCTATAAGCTTACAAGGCGAGGAACATTTTCCGAATGTGGAAAATGGTTGATTTTTGTTGGAATAATAGACAAAGGACATTCAAGTTCAGCATAAGTTTTATTATTGGGAAGATCATCAATCGTATATATATAAACTCAAATGTACAATTTACATATACGAATAAGTATTGATTGAAGATCCCTAATTATCACCTCACACTGAAAAGACAATAATTCAATCACAACAACATAAAGCTGTTTCCCACCATGTTCTTCTCTACCTCTTCCTTTCTCGCATAGATGCAGTGCGTTGAGATGAGTTTTAATCTACATAACGTCGTACCGGAAATTGAATTTAAAGTTTCAGAAAGGTATATCAAAAAAATGGTATGAAAAAAGTGGTCCAATATTTTTTCAAGATATAATGGTGGGTATTCTTCATTGTTGTTTGGAAAAATATCAATTGTCATGGAGAAAACTTTTCGAGATATGATAATTTTTTCCCTCAGAAAAATGTTGTCATTTAATCGTATACGCCACTTTATCCAATTGTGGGATATATGTACGTTAGGGTCCACTTTCAAAATCATATTTGTTTCTGATTATGCGCTATAAAGCCTTTTTGGAAGGTTTTTGCATTACTAAATCTAATGGCGTTTTTATTTTTTTAAAATTCCAACTCCTTGGCCTGCATATCTGCGGCTAAAAACGCGGATTTTGGGCACCATTTTCTACAGAGCTAAAACGGCTTAATATTTTTCAAATCTGATTTCACCATTCGATTCTTTAGGACAAATTATTAAAAATAAGCGTTATTTGAGATTTTCAGGATGGACCTGTTAGTCGTTAGGGTGTACCAAAAAATCACTTTATCTTAAAAAAAAAATTTTAAAAAATTTTGAACGCAAAAAATGGTGAAGAAAATTTTATTATAGTAATTCCGGTTTAAAAGTTATCAAGTAATATGTAAATAAAAAGAGATATTTTTTCAAGTTTTGTAATAGATATTACAAAGTTAATTTTTTTTTCAAAACACCAATTTTTTTTTTAGTGACCTTTTGAAAAGTTGTTAAGATTTATAAATTATATTACTTTGTAACCAGTATTGTGTTTTTCAAGTTTCATTTGTGAATTACTATTATTTAAAAAATGGCTGACCTGTTACAATTAACAGAAAAAAGAATAAGGCGTATTCCAGGTAAACAGTTATTAATTTAAATTAAAACATCAATCTTATTAATATTCGTTTTTGCCCAAGATATTATTACTTGTACTAAACTAGATGCCTTACGTCGTTTTCTAACAATACATAATGTTAATGGAAGAAAATATACTTTTATGTCTGCATTCATTCTTGTATCTGAAATTGAGACCGATGCTAAAAATCTGGATTTTTTTCCTAAATACGAATATCATCTTCGAAATAAAATTCTTAACCTTTATAAAGCCTTTCGCAGGACAAAGACTAATTTTAAACCAAAAAGCTCAACTCAGACACAACAAATACGTAAGTTTTACGTCCAACTTTGTGATAAATTTTTGTGTACCGCGGAATTCGAACAAAACCAAGAGCGTACAAAGAAAAATAAATTGTAGTCGATGAAATGGATATAGAATCTGATGATGAATCTACTGATCCAGATTGGGTGCTTGCCGAGGCAAAGGTTTCGAAGTTTGTTTTTATAAGCCCAAGAATTTTCCGACTATTAGGCAGTCTTGGAATCTCTTCATCTTCCGTGTCACGCATATTCTTAGAGCAAAAACGGTTCAATAACTGCGAAGGTTCTACATCTGCCACATTTATGTTAAAATTACGAAATACACAGCGTCAGGAATCATTAAAAAGCCTCCACCAATTTCAGTTTCCTAACTACTTAATTTTACATTGGGATGGTAAACGAATGGAGAATAACGATCGTCAATTAGTGGAAAGGTTAGTGATAAGTGTATCTGCCCCAAATGGTTTGCAAAAGCTTATTTCATGGAATTTCATCGAAGATGGTTCAGCTAAGACTATTGCAGGCGAAATGAAGAAACAATGTGACCAATTGAATATAACAGATAAGATAGTTGGTCTTTCATATGACACAACAGCAGCGAATTCTGGGGTTAAGGGCTGCGCGGCAGTACTTTTTGAAAAATCAATTTCAGAAGGCTTCATCAAAAAGAATTGTGCGTCGCAAATCCATTTAAAGAAGTTGTCATGAAAAATTTTGGTGCTGGCATTCCAATATTTGTTCAATTTAGAAAGTGGTTTAGCCATAACCGAAATCTTAAAATTACCCCGGCGCGCCGGGGCGCACTTTTCGAATACAGCTAAACCAATATTGAAAAAAAAACTGCAATCATTAACAGAATTTTTTGTGAAACAAAAAACTATTAATCATCGAAGACAAGATCACAGAGAAGTGGCGGAGTTGGCACTAGTTCATTTGAACACTAACCCTGACTACAAACTGAAAGCGTGTGGTGCAGACCACCATGCTAGGTGGCTTTCAAAAATAATTTACATCTTCAAAATATTGCTTTTCAAAGAATATTTTAACATATCGGAAGCCTTAGTTGAACAGTTCGAAGCGATGCTTATTTATTTTATAACAATATATTTAAAGTACTGGTTTACTTGCGAGTCCACAATATATGCACCGAAAAATGATTTAGATTTTCTTATAGAACTGGAAGAGTTTTCACAAATTGAAGGCAAATATTTTTCATTGATTGCTAGAAGCGCAAAAGTCAGTCAGCTAAGGCACATGGATTACTTGACTGAAGAAAATGCTATATTTTCTATTTTTGATGAGAGAATATCCGTAGAAGAAAAAGAAAATTTGCGCGTCAAATTGTTAACCAGCAACAGCCAGGATCAGTTTGCTAAACTCTCAACATTAGATCCGAGTATAAGCTTCTGTTCAGATGATTTAGAAGATAGTGAGACTCAAATATACACAATGTCTGCAGTTGACGAGAATACGGAACACTTGGTAAAGCTAATTGATACAGCTGACCAAATTCTTTATGCAAAAAATTTTATACAACGCAAAGTTTTGTAATTCGAAAGCTACAACTAGAAAGTTAACAAATTTTGATTTCGTGGTTTTAAAGTCGCTTTTCGATTATATAACTCTTCAGAGTTTAAAAACATTAGTTAATTATGGAATAAATATTTCATTTATGCTGTTTCACTCCGCTCAGTGGGCATCCCAAAAAAGCTTTATCGTTGCTCTTGAAAAAGCTAAAAATATACAATCTACAAGTATTTATACTGAACAGCTTGTTGGTCAAATTTCGCGGCTTAATAATTCAAATATAATAAAAACTAAAGAAGATTTAAACAATTTAGCATTATGGGCAGTAGAAAAAGAAATTAAATAATGTTGTTTTGAAAAAAAAAATAAACTTTGTAATATCTATTACAAAACTTGAAAAATTTCTCTTTTTTTGTTTACATATTACTTGATAACTTTTAAACCGGAACTACTATAATAAAAGTTTTTTCACCATTTTTTGCAGGAGACTGCATAATTTCAATATGCGCGTTCAAAAAAATTTTTTAATATTTTTTTATGAAGAAGTGATTTTTTGGTACACCCTAACGACTAACAGGTCCATCCTGAAAATCTCAAATAACGCTTATTTTTAATAATTTGTCCTAAAGAATCGAATGTTGAAATCAGATTTGAAATATATTATGCCGTTTTTGCTCTGTAGGAAATGGTGCCCAAAACCCGCGTTTTTAGCAGAAGATATGCAGGCCAAGGAGTTGGAATTTTAAAAAATAAAAACGCCGTTAGATTTAGTAATGCAAAAACCTTCCAAAAAGGCTTTATAGCGCAAAATCTAAAAAATCAAGTGGACTCTAATGTACGTGGCAATGAACTAAAAAAACATGTTAAAAAATGGTTACTTTTACATTTGTTTTTTTAAAACACTAGGATTCATATTTATATTGTTGCTATTTCATTTATTTTATTACTCGTAATTAACCCTCATTTGGTATTTAGTATTACTGACGTTTCAGTGATTGGGGTAAGATATGATCCAGTAGTAGAATCTTACTAAAAATTACTGAAGTGGCGATTAGTGTTAAAAAGTTAAAATGTAGAATAATTCAGACATTTTTAATTATATTATTTGAAAAATATGTACATAAAAACAATTAATTAAAAGTCAATATACATCGCCTATTTTCTGAAAAAACAAACAATCAAACCACACAATCTTTTTGAAATTTCTCATCAGAGAAAAACAACATTGAATGTCTTTATATTTATCTTCCGGAAAAAGATGTTAAATACATTTCAAACTTAGTATCTGGTTAATAATAGAACAAGTAGTTTTTTTAAATTCTTTCAAATCTGATCCAATTGAGCTGAACCTTCGCAGGCAAACTAATGCCGACGACAAAAAAGAAATATCAAAATATGGGCGGGATTGGTGAAAGGAGCGTTATACCTCCCATACAAATCACAAATTAAAAATCCATTATTTCTGTTCCTGTTAACGGTATTTGAACAAAATTGGGTATGCTGGTTAGGTGTACATATTCTAAGATCACCTGCAAATATATGCGGGATTAGTTGTCAGTTAAAGTTTGTGTCTAGAGTAATGTGTAAAATAAAAAACCATGTGTCGTCATATATAAAGAATTTATAGACAAAAGCCATATTTGTTGCGGGTTGGTTTTTTATTATTAACATTCAGCCGAATTTTCATAATATAAACTTGTGTTCGAGTGATATAAATTTTTCTATACATTTTGATTTTTTTAAATATTTTAGTGTAGAACAATTACTGTTGTATGGAGTATTGAAATTGAAAAATTAATTATTTTGATATTTAAGTTTATGACTAAAATTCAGTTTTTTTTTTCTGTTTACAATAAAGTTGTTAAAATAATACTTACCACGCTTTTCTTTCCTGAGTAACATACGTATTATTTGCACACACGTGGAATTCGAAAATTTCATATATTTTACATTGTATATCCACCAAATTATTATATACGATGTTATAACGCGTTTTATTTTTTGCTTTTATGGACATACAATTATTAAACGCCTAAATATTTCATAATCTGTAAGTGGTAGCGACTTGGGGACTAGACAGATTGATAGATCTGTAAAAATTACCTTAGAAAGTGTTCTTATCTCAATTTTTTGGATTTTGGGATATAGATACGTGAAGATAACTCCGGTACGACGTCACAGAGTTGAATTTTTTGGAAAATACCCGGTGATAATATCACAACTTTTAACCAGTTGTTTCGATCATTTTGGAATGTACTAGGTATTTGTAGAGGAGGAGTGAGGCTTTTAGAATATTGTATTGTCAACACAGTTGCTGCTACAGGGTGTCAAAGTGCACTTATAAGCCGATTACAACGATTTCTTACTTTTGAGAATCAACTATGCCAGACAAACAAAAAACACGCTAAGTGTTGCGGAATATCTTTTATCGTTAAGATATTCTCTATAAAAATTTAAAACTGCCAATTTTTTCATTAATTTTTTTTCAGTTTTTGTTAATAACGCGGTCTTTTGAGGGAAACGTATATTTTCGAAAACACCACTAAATTGGAAACACTTTAGTAAAGAACAGATAGCATGATTCATTCAGTATTTTCTTTAGTTTTTTTAACAAAAAAAATTGAATTTTTCTGTAAGACAAGGCCTCGGCAAATTTATTTAGTGTAAAATTTTATTATTCGCAAATGCACCCTACAGTCAGCATTCACTGAAGTTGTGCAATTTTTGTACAAATTTTTCACTTTCGATGTTTGGCAAAAATTTCACTCGGGGTTTTTTATATTTCTTTTAACTTTTATTGTAGACTGATATGTTATTAAACACACCCCTAAAAAGAAAACAATCGTGCGCATAAATGAGCTCAGGACAGCTTAATATATAAAAAATGTTGAATTTTCATAGGAAATTTCTTTTTGGTCAAAAATCTCTGTTTTTTTACAGGTTGGAAAAAACTGTCATTGCATTTATATGGCCGTGTATTGGTCGATAACATATAAGAAAATTATTCAGATACCTTCAATATTTACTTAAATACTTTAAATGAAATTTTTAAAAGATTTTTCCAAAATTATTTATTTTCAGTTTTTTTTCGTATTTGTTTCCAAAAGTGTTAAAGAACCTTTCCAAGGGTATATAAAATGTGTGTGTACACGGTATTAAGACTTTGACTTGATTTTTCCAATTCTGTACCCTTCCGATTGTATCATTCAGGACGATAACTACACTACGGCAATGGCAAACACTTTATATTTTTACCTACTGTCATTATTTTATGAAACTATGATTTGGGATCATAAATTTCGTCGAACTTGCCAAATTTGGCGAAGTCCTCTACAAATTCTACCTGCATTGGCACATTTTGTGCACTTACTTTAAGTGTCCCAAACCTAAACCAATCCATTCCGGTTTGCACTCGTTATAATCATTTCATAAAATTATTGTTCGGGATAACAATAAGGCATGTGTGCTATTAACACCGATGTACAGACTGAGTATGTTTTAGATAAATGCTCCTTATACACCTAAAATGCTCTAAAATATACTTATTAACTTAGATATTTTACACAAAATAATCTGAAGTATCAACCAATAAAATATATTCTATTTCTTTCGCTTCGGAGTCTTCGTCGTCTACATCGTGACATATTGTTGGTAAGCATTTCGTTTTAATTGGCCATCGTTTAATTATCTGATGATACCAATAAATGATGCTTTAAATCTTTCAACACTTGTGGGTATTAAATAATCTGCGGTTACAAAATATATGCAATGTACAAATTTTAAAAAAAAAACCTTTGACACGGCGACTCTGGATATGAAAAACCTC